>CM030187.1:530000-750000 GCA_017639675.1 Aplochiton taeniatus
TTTGGAATCCAATTGAAAATATAAACAGTGTTGCTGGGGTAGGTGGCAAGCGGGGCTTTCAAAGACCTTATTCCCTCAATGACGGCGTCTCTGGTTTCAATCTGCTGAAAGAACAACCACCCTGAGGAGCCTCCTATCCACCTCTGCCCACGATCCTATGAATGTGCACTCCCCTCACCCTTTGTCCATCCATTTATTCATCTACCCTTCCAAAGTAGTGAGTGCTGTGGAATAAACTGATGCTGGCTGGGTGATAAAGTGTGCTGAGCCTCTGCAACCGCTGAATAAACCTGTACATAATGATGGGGTCTTCTGTACTGAAACATGGAGACATTAGGTGGAATTAAAGAAGAACTTCAGCAGTGTCCCCCCCCACACTCTACATGGTCATAGCTTCCATCTATTTCCTTGTCCTTTGGCCCTTCATAATGTTTAATTTAATATCATTACTGTACAAAGTAAGATGGTGGACTTAAATGAAATACTGTTTTTTTTTGTTTTTTTTAATTTGTAATAAAAATGAAAAACATTAACAAGTTGAGCTGTACAGACTTTCAGACCTATCAGCAGAGGCCTTTTCTACTGCTTGTTTCCCCCCTATTTGATCCATTATCCCATGTATGTATAATGGAACCGAGCCTACTCCAGAGCTATGTAAAGTATTGCGATTTTTGTAAAGGTACAGTATGGGGTGTAGGTCATATAAGCACCAATGCGCCTTTTATGTCTATTTTTTGACACACTTTTTGGGTTAGGAGGTTATTGTAAAGAAATCACACCTAACGATTGCTGTGAAAACCCAACACTTCGACATGAAACTCATGCACAAAAGGATTTGGGGAGATGGTGATTTAGTGAGGTCTGCTAATTAATTGGTTGTTAGGCTTTCTATGAGGAGGATGACAACACTCACCCACGATTTTTCTCATTAAGATGGCTGGGCAGGGAATGGGAACGCAACAGAAACAGGTGGCAATATATCTTGAGACTTATTTTATAAAAAACAAGGAAAAAACTTGTCTTTTATATATAGATATATTATTTAATTTTATTTTTTCGGAGAATAAAACTTAAAGCTACAGGAATTAATAGCTGACCTTTTGTATTGAAAATGTTATGGTGATGCAACATGACACTGCGGTTATTCAGTCCGCTCTTTGGGGTGGCTGCGGAGTTTATCATGCCATTTTGAAGAAATGTTTCATGTGAATATTAATGTAAACATGAATCACTGTACAAACCGATGGCAATTCGATAACCTGTTAAGTTGTAAATGTTTCTTCTGCTAAAGAGACTGGAAATAAGACTATTTAATATTTGTTTAGTGTTCAAATGAGATATTTGACCACTTTTCTCGTTAACGTTTTTGGTGCTTGCTGAAAGGAAGCAAAAAAGAATTAACTGTTGCTCCATTTTTATTAGTTTCTTAAATTATTTTGGTGGTCTGATTTTTTTGCCAATAAATTAATTGTACAATAAAGTATGTTTGTACCATTGAAAAATACGTAGTGGATGTGTTATCTCATTTCTGCTTTTTAAATTATTTATAATATAATTGTATCTATTTACATAGCAGAAGACCTAGTCCAACACTCAACTGATGTTATTTAAATAAGCCAGTCAGATGCAGACAGTTTCAAATGGTAATTGTTGCAGATGCTTAATTACCTTTATTTTGAACAGGCATGAAGTTCTGAAGTACTTGCCCTTTAAAAAAAACATCGTTCAAATTTAGAAATATCCCTAGTACTATAGAAATTACCTCTTTAATATAATTGCCATTTACAGACTAGAGGCTGTACTATAGTATAACTAAATCACATACAGTGCAGCGTTAATTTACTCAGCAATTCACAAAAATATTAGGCACTTCCATCACTCGCTTCTTTATGAAACAGCTCTAAGTCACAACATAATGACCCATTGGCCTTAACGTGGGATAAACAACTTCCTGACCAATAGGAGTCAAGGAAGATTTCTCAAAGATTCCACCACTTCATGATGCAAATATAGTGCAAGTCAGTACAGTTTGTTCAAGGTATATATTTCAATTTTTGGCAGTCTTTTGTTTTTTGCATTCATACACTATATGGCCATGGTATGGTATGTGGACACCTGACCATCACACCTACATGAGCTTGTTGCACATTCCATTCTAAAACCATGGGCATTAATAATAGTGTCTTTGTATGCTGTAGCATTAACATTACCCTTCACAGGAACTAAGGGGCCTAGCCCAAACCCTGAAAAACAGCCCGAGACCATTATCCCTCCTCCACCAAACTTTACAGTAGGCACTATGCATTCCGATAGGTAGCGTTCTCCTGGCATCCGCCAAACCCAGATTTGTCCATCAGACTGCCAGATAGTGAAGTGTGATTCATCACTCCAGAGGACGTGTTTCCACTGCTCCAGAGTCCAGCGGCGGTGAGCTTTACATCACTCCAGAGAACGTGTTTCTACTGCTCCAGAGTCCAGCGGTGATGAGCTTTACATCACTCCAGCCGACGGTTGGCATTGCACATAGTGATCTTAGGCTTGTGTGCAGCTGCTCGGCCATGGAAACCCATTCCATGAAGCTCCCGACCCACAGTTCTTGTGCTGATGTTGCTTCCTGGGGCAGTTTGGAACTCTAGTGAGTGATGCAACAGAGGATAGGTGGTTTTTACGCGCTACACGCTTCAGCACTCGGCGGCCCCGCTCTGTGAGTGTGAGTGGTCTACAGCTTTGTGGCTGAGCTGTTGGTGCTCCTAGATGCTTCCACTTCACAATAATAGCACTTACAGTTGGCAGATCTAGCAGGGCAGAAATGTCACAAACTGACTAGTGGCAAAGGTGGCATCCTATGACAGTGCCACGTTTAATGTCACTGAGCTCTTCAGTAAGACCCATTCTACTGCCAATGTTTGTCTATGGAGATTGCATGGCTGTGTGCTTGATTTTATACACCTGTTAGCAATGGTGTGGCTGAAACACCTGAACTCAATGATTTGGAGGGGTGTCCACATACTTTTGGCCATATAGTGTAATTACACACAATTTGTGTACACTGGGTTATAAGGACACAAGATGTGCTGTATATCAATAGATCATTACATTGAATAAAGGAAGAAGTGAAAGGCATGCAGGCTAATCAAGTTTTCGATAACGAGACAGGAGGCCCTGTTTTCTTGTAATAACAGTCTAGTTTGTTCAGAACCCTACTTTACAGGCTGATCCTATGATAAAAGAAAATGTAGTCAAACTGTAGTTACAACGTCTAACATATGTATGTGCAGTCTATTAGTTCACAAAAAGTTTAGTGTGGAAGAAAGACTGAGGTCACTGACAAGGCTAGGATTGGTTATACAAAGGATGAGGACAGGAGGATGGCACGTTGTCTGAAGGAAGGGAAGAAACCATGAGCACCCCCCACAACTGGGGAGTACACATTACAAACACACACAAACCTGTTACCTAAACTATGTCTCCCTTTATTTCTCATCCCTCTCACCTCCCTCTATGCGGGTTTCTCTGTAAGGTACTTAGGTCTCAGAATTCCAGGCCAAAGCCTCTAAAAAACCCTTTGGCCCCCAGGGCTTCTTGGAAAGTCACTGTCAGGGAGTTGATAGTGACATCAGTGACAGTCACCTCTCCTGGACAAATCACAGGTCTCTTAACATCTGACCGTTTTGACATAGATGCCTTCTCTGGTCCATTTGCAGAGCTCCGCCCTGTGAAAAATGCAGAAGGCATGGCAGAGTGTTGGGATCTTAAAGTCTTTCAGTTGGCTGTTTGACAACCCTATGACACCCATTATTACTTGACAAACATGTTCTAATAACCAACTAGGACAGAGTATTTACAGTCGACCATTGACATACAGTACTTACCATTCAGAATACCACCAGACATCTCTCTCTCTTCCTCTGAGTCCCTCTGGGCCACCTCTTGCTGCTCCTCATCCTCCTCTGTGTCCTCCTCCAGCCGTTCCTCCCATTCCTCCTCTGTGGGTGTGGAAGAAGAATGAGACGGGGTGCCGAGGTCAAACCGGGTCCCCCTGGGTCTGTTGCAGCAATGTGTTAATGGTGAAAGGCGGCTCCGTCGGCAGGCCCCGTACAGCTCATCCTCAGCCGCAGAGTCCAGTGAGTGATTCTGGGAGAACTGTAAGTGACCAGGAGGCTTCTCTGGGCCCTTGTGCGCACTCCGGAGGTCCATATTGGAGACTGTATTCTATTAAAAAGAAAGAAGGAATATGAGAATGTAACTCTTGTGTAAGGGTTTATGGAAGACACAAAACAGGTCTGTCCTTTGAAAAAAAATGAAAGTGAAAGTGAAAGAGAAAGACAGAGACAAAAAAAAAGAGAATGAGTTTTTAGAAAATGTGGGACTTTTTCAAGTAGATAAAGCCTAGTTCATTCAAGTTTACTCAAAGGAATTTGACTGTATGGTATTAACAAAGGCAGTTATTGACTATTGACCAGAACTACCTCCAGCATATGTCTTTTAGGCTTTGGTCCTCTTCTCCTGCGTCCCAGAACTCTGTCTCTCTGCTCTCTAAAGAAAAATAGCCAAGAGATCCCTGCTCAACTCAACGACAATGACAGCAGTGCTACCGGCTAACCCTATATTTTTCGGTTTTAGCTACGCACTTTTCCTCGTAGGCCTGCACCAAGCGCCTGTCCAGAATATGCTCCTCAGGCTCCCAAGTACTGTACCTGTCAAAATAGACTTCTTTTATTTGTCCACGCATTGCCCATTTCCTCTCTTTTCTAACTGAGACATTCTCTCACTCACTGACAGCAGGTGGATGTGATGGTACTTACTTGAGAGGCCAGCCCTTCCACTTCAGGAGGTATTCAACATTTCCCTGTTTATCGAGAAAAAAAATCACAAGTTTGCTTAATAGTCAGATGATTTCATATATCAGATGATGTCACACAGAGCTACTCGTTGTAGCAAATTTCATGAGTGGTCTTCCAGCAGATACTGGCAATAACCCATCCTCAAACAACAACATTGGTTGTTACATGCTCACTTGGTCCTATAGTATATGGTGACTTTATGAAATTCAAAAGGCGTACTGCTACTTTATCATTAACACTAAAACAGTAGCTTGAAGGCATGTATCATATTGTTGGATGATGTTGCTGTGTTAAAGCCAAAGCGGAAACTTGTAAGCAGTTAATGTAAGTATTTCGGATGCTATCATGTGTAACTACTGTTAAGCAACTTTTATGGTATCACCTTACCATAGGCTCTAATTTAAAGCTTCCCGGTTTTCCCACACGATGACATCATTATTTTCCAGCGCTCACTTAAAAAAGAGGAGGTATTCCCCATCCTATTCCCCACCAGAAATTTCCCGTAAAACATTCAGGAAGATTTCGCGTTAAAGATCTGGAGTGGTATTCCGGAGAAATTAGCGAGGCCTGAAACGGCTGCTTGCACCCCTAACTATTCATGTTTACAATGAATGACTCATGCGCACAGAATATACATTACATCCTACAGGATTGAAACAAAAGCAAAGCATCGCTGATGAACAGTTAATATCGCAATATAATCATTGGCCTGTCGTTTTTGTCGGCAGTAAAGACGCACGTTACTAAAGAGGCATCTTATCGAAAACCAAGTCAATGGCTACATCAAAAATGTTCGGCACAAATTATGGTTTTGCATATTTTTCAATTTGACGTCATAAAAAATTAATACATTTTTATCTATTGCTCCTTACCATAATGACACATGCGCAAACTTTACCTTTTTGACTCTTTTCTTAATTACTGATTCCACGGCAAACACTTGCTCACCAATTGCTGACAGTTCCATCTTTCCAGTAGGCGGATTGCGTTTTAAGTGCTCTTTGGATACGCACTGAAAGCTTTAATATGTTTTAAATAAGTGGCATATAGCGTTTGGTCTTTCTGTTAGTATTGCTCTCCTCAAACTAACTGTGAAGCAGTTACATATCCTCCTCTCCCGTTTTCGCCGCCCCTTTCTCAAGCAGCAAACATTCTAAGGCCCTTCCTTTGGGCTTCATATTACTGGTTCTTTCATAGCCTCAGTCAGTGACTTCTCCAATCTACGACACATCTGCACTGCTAAGCGCGTGTCGACGCCACTAGACGCTTGTTCTAAGCGTGTTCCAGCTCTTTCGATGTGTTTGTTACGGAGCACGCAGATAGCAGCCTATCAGAAGAAGTGACAGGTTGGCTAGTATTTAAGTCAGCGTAACGCACCTAGCTGTTTTAGGCATGTTTGTTCACTACTTTAAATGACAAACATTCACACAAATCTCAATGTAAAGTGCCATTACAAGCCTTTTATTTCTGTGAAAAACGAGAAAACAGCGACATGCCCTTTTAAAGGGGCTATGTAAGCAGATTGTCATGGCAAAAGCAATACCCACAACAATACTAGTTACAATGTATTTCGAATGCTATTTATGGGGTTGGCTGGTTTAGGCCCTGTGTTCATGAACTTGGCAATCAAATCAATATTCTGATGATGTATGCCTACTTAAGTACACAGTAATTTTATAAATGATGTCACATACATCAATCAAGCTGCTCCTCAAAAAGTAAAGGTCCATGGATTGGCTCAGTAGATTAGAACACCCTCAATCACAGAAAGAGCAATGCATTTTTCTCTGTAAACAAGTTAAGGCCATATCAAATCATTCTTTGACAATATTACATTTAGCAGATTTTTTTTTGTCACAACACAAATCTCGCAGAAGGCTGATCTCACAATAGAGCTGGACAGATCAACTTAGATGTTATACATTTTCCATCAACTTTCAACTTTTCCTTCCTGGTCTCCCAACACACATTTTCATGTTCTATGCTGGCCACTCGTATAGAAGGGCACCTAGTCACCCTTTTCCAATTCTGCACTATATCTCAAAGTGCCAACATTACTTCACAAACATACGGCAAAAATACATTTAGCTCATAACTACAGTCTGTACATTTGTTTATACCTGTCTCACAGAGAAAACCTTCAAAACATTATGCAATGCATTGTTCTCAAGTTGATATATCTGTCTGGTGGCTTTTTTTTGGTAATTTGAACAGGGCGAATGGACTCATATATATATATATATATATATATATATATATATATTAGGTCCTATAATACAAAGAATGTGTGAGAAGGTGGGGTTCTTGAAAAGGATACTTTCCATCTGCAACAACGTGTGATAACAGACAGTGGCATCCTAGATAAAGTGTGTGGCCTTATTGTTGCATTCGTTGGTTATTATGTAAAACTGTGTATACAGACTTGGAATAGGTGCTACTGTTACCTTGGACAGTCCTGGTATTTGGGAAACTGTTGTTGGCTAAGTAAAATACCAAGTGATCAGTGAGAAGGAGTGGCATGGAGATACAGTCACAGTGAGCAAGGAAGGACACGTTGGTGAAATCGAAAGAGGCACTACAAGAGGGGCGGAGAGTGAACCACAAAGACACATAGGTAATCATTAGAGGGGCGAAGAGTGAACCACAAAGACACATAGGTAAACATTAGAGGGGTGGGGGAGCATGGGGGGGCAGAGGACCTACCACTGGGCCCAGACTTCCCACACTTTGGATATCAGAAACCGTAAAATGTACAAAAACCTAACAAAAAAACCTGAAAAATTGTTAATATATACTGTATAAAACCACACTGGAATCCCAGAGAGAACTGATATAATGTTCACAGATCCAAGTAGCGTTACTCCTAGGAGTGTGATTCCGTGTGAGCTCCCTGTAAGCATCGGTTTCATTTGTTGCCTTTGGATCTCCTACATGAAGAGGAGATTGTTTTGACATGGGCGTGTGAAGAAGACCAAATAAAAGGAGACCAATAAAAGTCCACCAGTGCTTCCATGTGATTGGCTTTGCACAAAAATGATTTCCTCCTTGATTGGACCACGCTTCCTGTCCTGAGCAATAGTGTGAGATGTTGGCGGGCGCACCTTTTAGCATCCATCAGACCGCCATGTTTGGTGTACCTCCACTTCCTCAGAGACAACCAATAGGAGTTCACAGTTTTTACCTCTCAGCTGGAGACGCAGGAACGTTCTATAATGCAAAATAAACTGACATTAAAGAAGAAAGGGATCCTATACATTTCCTTTTACACTGCCATATTTATAGAAAAAGCAAAAAACACTTAGTATTGTTCTTAGTTGGCAAACTGTGATGGAGATGCAACTGCTTGGCCTAATGATTTGTGGGTTTACTTGACTATATATAGCATTCATTAATTACAATAAAAGCAGCTGCTAAATTATCATTATTTTTGAATGTCATAACATCTATTGAATTAGGCTGAACGGCTGAGTTGTGCTGTTTCATGCCATCTGAGGCCTAAACCACGAAGCAAGTTCAACATACCCTAGATCAATTTTCCTTATCTGGCTTCACTAACTGTAACATTCACTATCACGCATAAGTGGTACCAAGTGGTTATCAACTCAGTAAGTCAAGCCAGGCTTAACCAATCTAGCTATGAGCACGTTTACCTAAAAGGGGCTGTGTTTGCAACGTGACCAATTGAAGACATGGACATGAAAGTCAAGCAGAGACGCATATTTCACACAAAATTAGCAAACTGTTATTAAATAAATGTAAAGAATAAAAAAATACAATACAGGCTGAAAAGCAACAACGTTTCTGCTGTGAAAGGCAGTAAGGAAAGAATGCGTAAAGTTATAAGCTTATCAATAATATCACTTTATCATCATTAAGGCACGAGTAGACCTGACTATAATTACAATTGTGAATTCCATTCAATGTGTTGCTTAGATGTTTACCTGTGCAGTGTAAGACACATTTAGCATTATTCATTCTGCTGCAACCCTGGCAGTGTTAAATGGCCTTGGGAGCAAATAAAGAATGAAAAAACATACAGTTACAATCATTATTTTTCAACCCCCATTGTAACTTAGGTTTATTTGCACAATGTCCGCACTTTCAGCTGTTTGCAATAAAACAATCAAACAAACAAGTGGTTTCTCCAAATTCAACACAAAATGCCACTTTTAATGACTACTGCAGACTCAGAATTGTTCAACCCCTTCATGACAAGCGTCTTCAGAACTTGAGTTGAGCACCCTTTTGCTGTTATGACCTTCTGCAAACATGATGCATAGCCAGACACCAGCTTCTGGCAGCGTTCCTGAGGAATCTTAACCCATTCCTCATGGGCAATGGCTTCCAGCTCACTAATATTCTGGGGTTTGCGTGCTGCAACTACCTTCTTGAAATCCCACCAAAGATTTTCTACGGGGTTCAAGTCAGGCGACTGTGGTGGCCACTGCAGGATCTTCCAGGACTTCTTCTGAAACCAAGCCTTGATGGACTTCGAGGTATGCTTGGGATCCTTGTCTTGTTGGAAGGTCCAATGATGCCCAAGCTTCAGCTTCCTCACAGAAGGCATGACGTTTTCTCCTATGATCTCCTGATGCTTTATTTAATCCATCTCTCCCTCCACATGCTGCAGGTTTCCAGTGCCAGAGGAGGCAATGCAGCCCCTGAGCATCACCAAGCCACCACCATACTTCACTGTAGGCAGGGTGTTCTTTTCAGCGTATGTTTCTTTTTCCTCCTCCAGACTGATCCATAGGGCCAAAAAGTTCCAGTTTTGTTTCATCGCTCCACAGAACAGAATCCCCAAACTTCTGTGGCTTATTACATATGGTTTTGAGCATATTGGAGCCGACTTTTCTTGTGCTTTTGGGTTACCAGAGGTGTGCGTCTTGGAGTTCGGGACCGTCAGCGTTTAGTATGCGCCTTACTGTGCAAACTGAAACCTCCACGCCTGCTGCCACCAAATCTTGCTGCAGGTCTTTTGCAGTCACTTGAGGGTTTTTGACCACCTGCTTCCTCAGGAATCTGGTGGCTTCCTTTCTGCCATGTCCAGGTAGTGTAGCCCGGGTTCCTTTAACTTTTAACTTGCTAACTATGCTTCCAAATGTATCTCTAGGGAACATTCAGTGCCTTTACTATCTTTTTGTATCCTTTTCCTTGTTTGTGCAAGGAAATAATCTCTTTTCTTAACTTTTTGGATCAAACGTCACAGTCAAGAAAGCCCTAGCCAGTCCAGGCATTTGATGTGTTTTATCTCAAGCACACCTGATGCAACTAATGAAGCCCTTGGGACCACACCTGATTTGCAAAAGAGTGCTCTTATGAGGGATTCTATTCAGGGGTTGAATAATTCTGAGACTGCAGTAGTCACTAAAAGTAACGTTTTGTGTTGAATTTGGAGAAAACACTTGTTATATTAGTTGTGTCGAGCTATTTAAATTGTTCTTGTTTGATTGCATTTTGCAAACGGCTGAAAGTTTGTAGATTTTGCTAATAAACCAAATTTTCAATCATTTTGATTGCAACCGTATCTCGCTGTGTGTGTCTGTTCTGTCGCTGTCTGCTTTGCTGTCCCACCCTGCCCCTATGTCCCTCCAGTTGATTCTGCTCCAGGTGTGACGGTGTTGGTTGTTGCTCCTCATTTCATGTCCAAATGGCTAATCTGTGCTTTGTCTGGTGCTTTCTGCTCTGTGTTGTCTCGGATGTTTGTCTTGTCTTGTCCTGCCCCCTCGTCCGAATCTTCCCCGTCTCTATCCCCCTCCCTTGCCCCCTACGTGGTGGTCAATGCCTGTGATGTCTGCATTGGCCTTGCTTTCGTCTTGTTTTCAGGGGGTTGAATAATTCTGAGACTGCAGTAGTCATTAAAAGTGGCATTTTGTGTTGAATTTGGAGAAACCACTTGTTATATTAGTTGTGCTGAGCTATTTGTTCTTGTTTGATTGTTTTTTTGCAAACAGCTGAAAGTTAGTAAATGTTGCTAATAAAGCTAATGTGCAAGGGGGGTTGAATCATTTTGATTGCAACTGTACTTATGTAAAACACAAGCCAATGCATAGTTTGCGGGACTGTAAGCGCACAACTTTGACATGTCGCACTGGCAACATTTGGCTCAATAAGCTGACAGAGACAAACCATTCCCTCCGCTGAGAATGTATATCTTCCTCAGGGAAAGCCAAAGGGTTTTATCGGTCTCTAAAAAACTCTTGCCTTCTTATAGACCCTCTCACTATCCGTGCACCGAGTCCCACGGGATCTTCTAGGAATGGTGATGCCATTTTCCAAGATAACTGATTGGTCAGTAGTACACTTTTCCACGTGTTGATCTGTTATCTCAAACATAACCTGCTCCGAAAAGGTTAGAAGTTTAGCATAAGTTACCATGGCGATCTACCCCGGTAAAAAGTGACTCTACGTCATGGTACAGATAACCCAGGGTTAAATCTGAAGTTACCTCGCCAGCCCCAAATTCTGCTTTGTGGTATCGGCCTCAGGTGGAGCTATCTAAAAGACACACACACACCTGACTTCATCAGGGTTGCCAATGGTTTGTGGACTACGTAGTTTGGAGTCAAGGTTGTAGTAAACCCCGGCCACTTCCCGGACCCCGATCCAGTGCTGACGCTTGAGTGGCAGCCTTAGAGGACCCCAGCGCAGGTTTGACGGCACGTTCAAGATGAAACCCATCACGTTGGACAGCGCAATACTGCCCACATCCCTGGTAGAAAAACAAAACAATGATTACTTTTCACTTTGTTGTTTTTAAAATAGGTCCTCGTTAACAAGCAATTATTACAGGTACATGTACAAGCTAGTAGGAAGTAGGAATTAACCCCAATTCTTAAATCTTGTGTCTGTGTGTGGTTGGGAAAGTATTCAGTAGGCACAATGTAAAGACAAAGCATGGAGCAAAACCATTTCGGATTACTTAGATTTGAGATCCCCACCCCAAAATAAAATCCCAATTAGGAGTGATGAAACTTAAAAGTTTAGGGGTTTTGAAAAATAGAGAATTGATCAGGCTAAAACCACCCAATCGATCAATAGCTCCCTTGGGGCTTCTCAAAAATACAATAATAATTATCAAAAGTGTCCAAACTGTTTGACTCCTAATAGCCAAACGAGAAGGGAAACAGAGAGGAGACATGTAAAACAATATGTTCTATACATGACATTACTGGATTGGGGTCCTACTAAACAATTTATTCATTTTGAATATAGGAACTAAATCCGATGAACTCGTAACCAACCACAACAACAGCACAGTATTATGGCAGGACACGTTAGTGCCAGTGTGAAGTCTACCTTCTTTTATCCCACCACACCGCCTCAAACCCGCGAGTCTGCAGCGCAGCCATGATGACGTTCACATCATAGTTCCCGTTTCCCAACATACTCTTCTTGTGTGGCGTCAGCAGAGAGCCGGGAGAGAGCCTGATAAGAAGGGGACAAAGGGGAGTGAGAACAAGCCTCAAAGAAAAAGGATAGACAGAGTTGTGGCCAATATGAAATAGGTAAGGAAACGGAGAGCCTGAGGGAAGATAGCTTTTGGTATTGGTGCCATCCCACTTCCCACCTCTGGTAGATGTCCTGTAGTGTGTCCCTGCTGAAGGCTGTTCCATCCTGGAACACGTTGTTGAGAGCGTGCAGAGCACACAACTCCCTCCGCTGCTTCTCGTGGTAGATGACCGGCAGTAGGAGTGGCGATGGGGGCGGTGGCTGGGGTGGGACGGGGAGTGGTGGAGAGAGGCTGGAGATGTGCTGTTGTGTTCCCTGCAGTGGGTTAGCTTCCCCTGGGTCCCCGGACCTCCTCTGTTGGACTGCGTCCAGCCCCAACCCACGCGACTCTGACTCCCCTCCAAGTTTCTGCTTGCTGACCCTCCAAGGCATGCAGCCCAGGTCCTGCAGAGGCCCTCCTGCCACTCTCCCCTTCCCCCCACCGGTGCATGGTACGCTCCCCATTGACGGTCACCGTGGCACTACGACGATGACAGCACAGTCACAACGGTTTTCGCCATGGTAACCTCTCAGCTGCTTGTATGAAGAGTCCCGAAGCAGAAAGGAGAGGAAAGTTCGGTAGAGGATGCTAGACCCTTACCCACTTACCTCAGTAACACTAGTAACAAAAGGGAAGGCAAAGAAATAAATCATAAAGTGGAGAAGAGAATTTGGTATCAAGTTGTGTAAGGGTTTTGAGGATGAACTAGGACAGCAAATATTTGTAAATGAAATCTCCAGATTCTTTGAGAAGAAGGAAAAACAAACCACACACGCAATAAAAGCAGCAACATCCAAGAAACTATAGAAAGTCACTGTTCTCCTATAATTTCCACTTCCTCCATGCTGTGGTTTGGGTCAAGGTGTAACTGACTTTTCCAGTAGCTTAGAAGTTCTTTCAATTTCTAGGGTCCCCATCGCAGCACCTCTGAATGCATTTGGTTCAAGTGGAAAGACGCAACAGGGATGCAGCTGTAGGTAAAATGCTGAGTACACCATAACAGGATACCTGGACAACAGCTGAGAGAAAGAGGGAATCAGCTGCATTGACAACATTGAGAAGTATGACAACACTTACGTCTATTTATATGTCATGCTGATAAGGTATGGTAAAAAACCTAGCCTAGAAAAATGTGTCATTGGCTTTTTTCGGGGTCTTTTCGTAAAGGCCAGGCAGTAGCGAAGGTAAACATTCTATCAAACAAATGCAACTAGGCTTTCGTTCCTGAAAACATAAGGTGTTCATTTTAAAGACCAACGTTTTCCGAGAACGTGATGAACCCATGTCCAGAAATAAACGTGCATGGCTTACTATTACTTTACAATGATTTTTTGCTTACTACACCCGCAAATACGAATCTTCAAGGCTCCTTGCTGTTACGTTAGCTAGCTTACGTTACGCGACACTCGTTTGTCAATAACGAAATTGACCACCCTTATAGCACACTAAATGTGATGTTCCCTCAACACATACCTTCTTCTTTCTGCGATACTACTGCCGTTGATTTGTCACAATCCTTATGAAACACCCATGTCTTTCTTCCTTGATGTAGTTGGGTCCTTTGTCTTGATCACTTTTTCCTTGTAGCTCTTCTGTATTTGCACACGAGCATGCGCACACCTTCATTGGCCTCATGTTTGCCTGTCACAAGCCTGCGTCAGATGTATGTGCGTACAGTAACCCCTCCCTCAAGACTTCCAAACCCTAGATATCAGTTTATTTTTATCTCAAGGGGCGAAATCAAAAATGTTCCACTGTGTATCTTTTTGTTAATGACGTAAAATAATCATGCATAACTGAGTGTGATATACGGGACTCTGGAAACGCTAGTTTGTTTTCTTTGATAAAGCTTTATAGTTTTTAATACTTACTCACACACAATGAAGAAATGGAAAGGGCCTGTATACAGCGAGCCTGTGAAAATCGAAAAAACTGCAGTCTGGGGCAACACTTTCAAACTTAGCATGATGAATTAACAAACAAATCGAGACATTCCAAGAGTTATAACCAAAGGCTTTTCAGATAAGACAGGAATCATTTTAACGCCTCATTTCATAAAGTCATACATACATAGGATAATTCGTGAAGTCATGAACCCATAGTGACAAACAGCAGAGGTCGGAAATTATATTGCATTTAAATACCATGGCAAAAAAAACCCGTTTTGTCTTGCTTTACTTTTTTGCCTCCCACTTTAGCTTCCACGCTTTCTCTATTTACATGTGTCCCAGTTTCAAAGCCAGCAGAGACGTCATATCTGCCAGCAGTTCCTCCCTGATCTGGTCATCTTTCCTCTGCAGCTCGTGCGTGAAGTGTCCCCTCAACTCTCTCATTTCTGCCACTCTCTCCAACAGCCTTCTGCGTGTGTCCCTCCGAGCCTCCGGGGGGCAGTCTGGACTGTTGTTCACGAGCTCCATCCTCTGGCCACAAATAGACAGAGAAGTCCGGAGGCCCCCTGCGTCGACCTCCAGGAGCTGGCCGAGTGTACATTCCGGGGCCAGACAGTCCATGTGGGTGAGGACGATGATGATGTGGCCAGTGGCTGGGTCACTGAGAATCTTCAGTGTGGCCCTGATAGCCTTTGCGGCATCCTGGTCAATCATATCGCTGGAGCCCGGTGCTCGAATCACCAGCAGGATGGCGTGGGGACCAGGGCTGGCCAGCTGGAGGCTCCGCAGCACCTCCCGTGCTCTTTTACTGACATCAATGGAAGATCCCAGGAGGTCTGGAGTGTCAACCACCGTCACTTCCCTGTTGTCCACCACGGCCCTTCGACTGGTGCTCTCCAGGGAAGGATCCATGTCCTCCCTGGACTGAGAGACACTGCTGCCCAGAAGAGTGTCTGCTAGCGTGGTCCGACCTCCACTTGAGGGTCCTAGAAGGATAAGTCTTAGTGAAGGATCCGTGGGGGTGGTCCCTGGGCTACTATTGCTAAGGGATTGCCACTCGGTCCCATGGGGTTGGTCTTTGGAGGACTCTAGAGGGGAAACAAACGCAGGAGGGAATACATGGGGAATAGCTTCATGGTGAGACAAGAAAGGGTCAGAGACTGGACTTTATGGGAATGGGGAAAACTAAAAGTGTTGTCCGATCAGGGAATGTTGACACAGAATTTGCAGGATTACATATATTTTTTCACCTATTATTAGTATGAAGGAAAGATTTGAGACTCACTTATTTGCTCTTTCAGCTTTTTTACAAACGTCACACATTGTTTGGCGCTTGTGAATGAGCCTGAGATAAGAGGGAAGAACGCATTCACCCCAAATATATGAAACTGACCGGACATTGAAGATCGTAAAATAAAAACGAGAAAAAGAACTAGAACTTACGAGCGATGGACTTGAACATAACGGACAGCCAGCTGACTTTGACAAATAACGCTGGTGGAAGAAGAGAGAAGTTGATCTGATCGGAGTTTTGCTCAATAATTAAAATGGAAATGGAGAATGTCTCACCTACTACAAAACTCCAGCTCCAAGAAACCCAATGAAATAAGCCTTGAATGCCTAAACACAATTAGCAAATTAAAACAAAAAAGGCAGATAGCAATCAATAGTATTGCAATGAATAGTTTTTCCAATAAAACAATGACATCGGCATTCTACAGAGAAAACTCTGATGGGAAATGTATTCTTTTTTAATGAGACAGCAGTATGTACCATGTAATACTCTCACCAGATGGCTTAACCAACCCCACATAGAGGACAGACCTGGAACACATAGAAAACACCAAGTTCTTACTTTGAAGCTTACTATTTGCTCCAAATTATTAACATAAAGATACATAAAACATGAATATGACAACAACTGAGCTTGATGCCATACCCTTTGACCCATTAGGAAACCAATTGGCTAAGGAAACCAAGCTATTTCCCTGAACTTGGAGTGTGATTTAGACAACTTCCTTCAGTAAACTCTGAGGTCTAACTCTTGACTTGACTCACCAGTTAGTGAACAGATGAGACGAATGGGCCATCTGATCATAGCAGGGAGGCCTGCGGAAGCAAGACCACCAGAACATGATACAGTATACTCACTGTAATGGTTCGAGTTTGTGTCGTTGTTTCATAAAAAGTAGGCAGAACTAACGTACCCAATTTTCAGCCTCAAGGGATCACATAAATATGCATTAAAATGCAGATACATAGGCTACTCTTTAAAGAGAAGTGTCTGTTTTCAGGCTCGGACTGTATGTGAGTATGTGTACGTTTCACAAACCCTGAGAAAATCTGTAGAGCAGAAACCCTACAATAGTCAGGGATCCGGTTAGCAGGCTGTTGAAGTCCAACCATAAACCTGAGCAGACAGGGAACAAGAGGAAAATCAGTGCTATCAGTGAGATTGATCCATGTTGAAAATGTTTGTTTATAAGTTCTCACGAGTTCTACCTTTGACCTCGAAGAATTAGAAGGGCCAGCAAAGCTGCAATTACTACGTTTTAATGTTAATAACAAAGATTTTGCAAGGTTATCCTTCCAATGTATCTTCTATTCAAAGGTCATTTCTTTGAGCTTGATAAGCAGACACTGCACGTGCCTGACCGAGGTAAAGTTAGTTTTATATTGGACATTCAACGGACATTCAACCTCCAGGCTAAAACGAGTAATTTAGGAAGTGTCAACAAATGACTAATGGCCGTATTTTAAAATCTCCATAGCATCTTAAATAAAACACTGAAAGATATATTTGAAAAGCAGAAATATTCAGTTTTATATAGCAACTGACACACTTAACTTAATTCGTTAAAATAATATCTATGTATTCTTTTAATATCATAGATTCTCAGAAAATATTTGAATTTCAATAGCTTTGAGGTCGTGTGGCCTGGAGGCCTAAAACCTATACCAAAATACTCAGTGGGGTCTCCCATATGACGCACACCTTTTATTTGGTTGATAAAGTATTTGTAATATTTTATAGTATTATTTTTCCATTAAAATAACTAACATTTTAATAGCTTGGAGGTCATGTGACCTAGAGATCCCAAACGTATACCATAATACTCAGTGGAGTGTCCCATATAACGCACACCTTTTATTTGGTTGATAAAGTATTGGCAATATTTTATAGTATTATTTATCCATAGAAATAAGGTTCAAACCGCAATAGCTTGGTGGTCATGTGACCTAGAGACACAAGAACAATACCAAAATACTTAGTGGGTTGTCCTATATGACACACATCTTTTATTTTGTTGATAAAGTATTAGTTATATTTATAGTATTATTTTCACATTAAAATAAGGTTCAAATTTCAAATTCAAATTCCAAATTTTTTGGAGGTCATGCGACCTAGAGATCCCAAACATATACCACAATACTCAGTAGGGTGTCCCATATTATTGGTGAACCAGAAAGTATGAAGCTGTTCATTTACAAGATATTCTAACATCTCTGCTAGGCACGGGAGTTTGGAGATGGGCCTATAATCATTTAACTCACTTGCACCCCCCATTTATGCAAA
This sequence comes from Aplochiton taeniatus, assembly GCA_017639675.1. Taxonomy (NCBI): domain Eukaryota; kingdom Metazoa; phylum Chordata; class Actinopteri; order Galaxiiformes; family Galaxiidae; genus Aplochiton; species Aplochiton taeniatus. Next base: position 547,803 of record CM030187.1, read on the forward strand.
GGAGTAATCAGAGCTGATTTCTATATTTTAAGTTGTTACGGTGTTAAATGAAAATTAAGTGTCAGGGGATCAGCTCTGAAGGGAGCAGACAGCTTTAGCAGACAAAATAAAAGGTGTGAGTTATATGGGACCCCTCACTGAGTATTATGCTGTTGGTCTTGTGTTTCTAGGTCACATGCCCTCCAAGCAATTGACATTTGAAAGTTATTTTTATGGAAAATAATACTATAAAATATGGCAAATACTTTAAAAACAAAATAAAAGGTGTGCGTTATATGGGACACTCCACTGAGTATTATGGAATAGGTTCTGTGTCTCTAAGTCACATGACTTCCAAGCTATTGAAATTTGAACCTTATTTTAAAGAAAAAATAATACTATAAAATATGACAAATACTTTATCAACCAAATGAAAGGTGTGCGTCATATGGGACACCCCACTGAGTATGATGGTATATGTTTTAGGTCTGCAGGCCTCACGACCTGAAAGCTATTGAAATTCAAACATTTTTCCTATTTCAAAACGTTTTTGAATCTATAATATTTAAAAAATATATAGATATTATTTCAATAAATTAAGTAATGTGCGTCAGTTGCTATATACAACTGAATATTTGTGCTTTAAAAATGTATCTATCTGTGTTTTATTTAAGATGCTATCGAGATTTTAAAATACGGCCAATAGTAATTTGTTAACAGTCCCTAAATTACTCGTTTTCGCCTGGAGTTTGAATGTCCGTTGAATGTCCAATATGAAACTAACTTTACCTCAGTACATGACCGCTAATACATTGCTGTATATGACTAAATTGAAATGTTTGGTCAGTGACCATTATTGTTCTAAAATATACAATGATTATGATATCGGTTGTACTTCCTGTATTTCGCCTACCTGACCAAGTATCGTCAAATTCTGTTCCCCCATCTTGACAATAGGTGGAAGTTGCGGTGCAAGCGCTCTCCACTTTGCAGTCGCAGTCCATATTACACCACTTCATTGACAGGTGAACGATGAGAAAATGAACAAAACGACACTGCGTTGACTGAGTCACTCCCAGTCACGGTGAATTACAAACAGACCTGCCCACAAACATTTTCTGCTCACCCCCATCAAGAATGCAGTCATCAGAGCGCTTATGACAATTTTAGAAATTAGGCACGCATGTATGACAAACAAAAACCAAGCTATAGGCCTGTATTATCCAGTTTCATTTACGTATCGGTTATAATACAGTAATCTCCTCCAACACGCTCACGCTGATGTTTCTCAACATCCCATCTATCAGGAATCTCCCACGTGACGCACCCCATGCCGTTCTCACTAACCTCAGCACTAACCTCACTGAATATAAGGGGGTCAATGTTGGACCCATCCAGCCCAGACAGGGCAGTTATCGCCCCTGCCACCCTTCCCTACCACAGTAGTGCTCGCTTGAAATGATATATTGCACAAATAGGCTTCATTGGCACTCCTTTGACCTTTGTTTGTACGATCAAGCTAGAAAATAAGCAAAACAGAAAGATGTATGTTGCTTCAAAGTGCATTTTCAGTATTTGTGTTTATATGTGCTTTTGCAGCTTGAAGATACATTCTGAAAAGACATAAAGTCACAGCTTTATTGTGGCTGTGTCTGTAGTGTGGGCTCAGATAGCCATACCCTACTCATCATGACCTCATCTTGACCAGGAGATGGTTGAACTAAGAAAAGTCTGGATCTCTATTGCCTCCATCAGAGAGACAGTGGAGGCCCAGGTTGTCCGCACTCACAAGGCAATGTCAGCATACACACACCCATGCAAGAACACACACTCACACACACATACAGGTCCCTGAACAATAAATGTAGCTAGAATGGGCAATGAAGAAATGCTGAGACCATAATGTAGTGTCTTCCTTATAAAGTCCCGTTGGACACCTCAAGGGTTTCAATAGAATCCAATTCATAGTTTTTTTGTCTTTTCTAATGAACTTATGTTTATATTTATTTAAACGATTTATAACGTACCATCACAATGTATCAATCAACTTAACCCACTTTTCACTTTTTTCCACCTTTTCAATTGAAAAATCATATGCCTGCTGGCGAAAAAAAACTTTCTCAAGGCCCCAACCCCTTTGTCTCCATGCACCCATCTAATTGGCACAGGTGCACCACCACTTAACCCCTTGTGCCCACTACACAAAAGTACAATGACACCATACTGGCAGCAGGGGTCATTAAAGAAAAAAAGGTCAGAAATGGCTCCTACACATAACATGGCTCAGATATATAAGTGTTCAGCCCTTCTCTTAAGACTACTTGTGTTTATCTGTCTCCATTACAAATGCTTTAAGAAGCTTTAGTATATTTCTGTTTGTGTGTGATGAAGACCGTACAGAGACTTGATGACAAACTGAACACTCTAACGAGTTTTCCAAACACCAAGTATGGTATGTTTCATGAGATAATGTATGCAGTGAAGAAGAAACACATAGTACAGATAAGGGACCTCACAGTGATGCTCTGAAAATATACGGCACTGATTAAAACGAGGGTCCTTACAGGGGCAGAGGCTAACACTGTAAAGCATAAGTTCTGAATGAAGGCAAGATATCAAGAAACCAACAAATCAGAGTATTGTTGACAGCATGTAGGTATGGACATGGCCTTGGGGGTACTGACCGGTGAGTAACACTGGGTCTGGAATACCAAGAACGGAACAGGGAGTACACCAAGGGACCAGCACCCATGAAAAACAATGAATCTATGGCGATAAAGGTACTGTATATCCAGTCCCCATGAAAACAATAAACCAAACATGGGCAAACAGAACAGGGGGCTAAAAGTGGCAATTAAAAATGATTTACCACTAATACAGCACAACAACTGAGACAAACATGTTATGTAAGGGAACAAGGTATCTAAACTGTGTCCTGGGCCTGGTTGGACAGACCCTTACCGAACGGCCTCACGATTTGTTGTTGATAATAACATTTACAAAAGAAGAACCTCTTTGACTTCAGTCTCGCTGACTGAATTTTTGCCCCAAGTTTTGATCTTCATTACAATAACATGGTTGACTTTGCATTACAGACACGAGGTCTCTTTAAAATTATCAGCATAATATTGCTCATTATAAAATTTCGAGTCATTTTCTTTAGGGTGTGGTGCATGTGTGTTTATGTGTGTGTAGGCCTTTGCAGTCAGGGCTTCCGAGTCCTTCTATAACCAGCCAGACATTTTCCCCTCTTTGGACTGTCATAGGGGTGTAAGACTGAACCCCCTCAAACAGTCCTACAGGTACTACCTCTTACTAACAGTTAACTTGTGTCTGGAGATTAGTTTTTCATCCAAAGCCTCTAGTTTATATTGCTGTTCTCTCCTTCATCCACAGGGACACCCACCACTAGCTGGTTGGTGCTGGCTTCACAAAGGGTCTCAGGGTTCACTGGTGGTAGCCTTATCCAACCCCATCAGCATTTCACACGTTACCATTGACCACCTGGCTTGGGAGAGTTACCCAGAAGGCAGCATGACCTTTGGGCCCCAGAACTTCCAAGTCTACATGAGTCTCTTGTTAGTCCTCACAGCGTGGATGAGTCTTTGGAATCTGTAGTTTGAATTCATCTTTGACTCTTAGACAAGTGTCCCTCTGTGTGCTGACTGTTTCTTTCACTCTCTCTCTTTTTTTTCTCTGCCAGGGCATGACCTCTCAAGATGGAGAGGGATCCTTATGATATGAACAGAGCGGAGATCCCGGTCAAACATTTAAAATACTTGTGTCTCAAATTAAGAAAAAAACATCCACATCCTCAGGGGCTTAGATTCCTTCTTTGAGAAACCCATTTGCACAGATTACACGTTTTAAGGCTCCGGGGTCAATAAGACGTCCATTCCTTCTGGCAATGCTACCACATTGAAACACGACAGGCTAAGATTGTGCATTAAACAGCCATTGAGTCTTCTGCTTTCTCTCTTACACAGAAATCAGTTTAAATGGAACAAGCTACCAATTTGTTGAGCTCCTTATCTACAGCAACTGGAGACAGCTGGCCTACACCCGCCGCACCGTTTCCCCATCCCCACATTTCACATTTCCTCTTTGGTATAGACATCCATAGCATACTTTCTTTTTTTTAACACCAGAGAGTATTTTTTCCTTGGTTTCATGCTAAATATATTCTCTACTTGGCAAACGCTCATTTTCCCCAAATGATTTTGTCTTGCTCTTGGTTTTTCCAGAAATGCATTAATCATTATCTTTTTTCTAAGCCACATTTTCAATCATAAACCTGAATTTGTGCCATCAAAGAGAATCAACTTGTTTGTTACTTTTCCCCTCACTAATATGGGAATGTAATGTACATTACTCCTTAGGATACCGCTACTACTTAGGATAAGTGTATGGGTATTTAATATATAATATCAATATTTATAGATTATCCATTAGTTCTCTGCCAGGGCATGAGAGTTCTTAAGTTAATATTCTAATCGATCAATTTCATTAATAGTCTAATTAAAGCTGTTACGAGGCACCACCCACTGTCTTAGTTTAACAAGCCTTAGTGGTGTTTAACTTTTATCATTATCTTAAAAGAATCTTAAAAGAATAAGTCAAAGTATCAAATTCTTATCTGAAGTGTAGTGAATGGCTGCATGCAGATGGGAAACAAATCTTAATGCAAAACAATGATCTTCATTACCAGTCTAAGCAAGCTATTTACAGGAATATACAATGATTACCTGATAGATGAATGATAATGGGCTATTGTACAGCAAACGGTATAACAATCTTAACTTTTTTGCCACCATAGCTTCATATCAACAACTTTTGTCATGATCCATCACCTGTTGCTGCTGTCTCACTGCAGCGTTTAAGACCCTATAATTATCTATTCCTGACACGGGGAGTCAGTGACAAAAAGAACAATATCCTAGTTTGTTCATTATACGACAACAAATTGTCCCCGTAGTCCTTTCTTTAGGTTCTGCATTTTTTAGGCTTGTTTGGATCAGGGGCGTCAATTAGAGTGGGGGGTCCTTCCCCAGAAAAAGAAAGAAAATAATGATGCAATTTTCATCAATTTGACATATATATTCAGCTATTAAGAGGAGATTTTATTATAAAGATTTACTCAATAAATTTGTCTTGCTCAGTTATCTCCCACTACACTTGGGTATATGTATTTAGAAATGTGTGCTGAGGCAAACCAATGTCACCCTGTAAGGTTTGGAAGAAACCAATGCCATAGGGATATAATGTGAGACATGATCTGTGACATAATTAGAAGAGGACGTTTGATTCATAACATAAAATGATCATAACTACATATTATAAAACATAAAGGAAATAAAGTAAAAATATAAAACATAATCCAGATATCAATAATCTGGTGGGGCACGTGCCCCCCCAATTTGAATAGGCATGACGCCTCTGGTTTGGATGATATAATTGTAATAGCATACCGTCAAGCTCTCTTTCCTTTATGATGCAAATTTAAGAAAATGTTTTGGTCAGAAACACCTCTGAGTAACAGTGTAAGTCTACTGTATATCTTTTGAAGGATTCTTCTGTGGCATTTTTTTATTTTATCATTCGTTTTTCATTCTTATCTTCATCAGCTGCATTGTATTTGCATATGATTTGCATATGATTCTGCGTAGCTGCACGTAAATGTCTCTGCGTTGCTCCGCAGAGCAGGGCTTTCAGGGTGACCGTTGCTCGCAGAGACTCGACGACGCGGATCCGGGGAGTCCTCCCAAATCCTAACACCCCGTCGGCCGTAACGTTTTCTCCTGTGCGTCAAACAATCGCTGATTGGTTGAGCAGGGAAGGAAACAGAAAGCGAGAAGATATCCGGCAATATTTCGGTTGGAAAACACACACAGATCGCAATTAAATGAACAGTGGAGCAGTTTGAACAGTGAATCGCGAACGACGTTCACAAATGCTGACATTTGTACGAGCTCTCTGCAAAAAAAAACTACAAAAATAGTGAAGTCACTATACGTCACCGCCCGTATCTGTTTCTTCTATTGTCTTTTCTGTAGACTCTGGATTAGTAAATGTGACCCTGCCCCCTAGTGAAACCGCAGAAGCATGTAGGCAAATTCCTGTGCGAACGTCAGTGAACAAGGCACGGAAATGTCCGTTTGCGCGTTCCCGCGGGAGTACGCCATATTGAGGACCATCCCAAACCAAGTAGGGTGGAGGGTGGAGTGGGCTATGAAGCCCTTCAGAGAGAGTCTGCATCGATGCCAACTCAGTGATCGCGTGCAACGCCCTATTGTGCCATGAAAGACGCTTCTTACTATATAAGCTCCGTGCGACCCGTACTGCGATCTGCACAAACTAATACATGCATTTAATATTGTCCTACAGCGATTAACAACTTAATTTGTTACATTGTATTTAGGATCAAATATGCCCTTCTCTAAGGCATAATATGAAAACTCTAGACATAATAATTTGATTGTGTTGAAGTGTACAGAGACGGTTGCAAATGCAGTTGATTAGTGGACAAGCATTAATAAGGAAGGAGACCTTAAACGTATGCTAGTATATCATCCAAACAAGCCTAAAAAAATGTGAGAACGTTAGGAAAGAACTACAAGGACAATTTGTTGTCACACAATGAACATACATTTTATATTGTATTGGTCACATATATTGTATCATATATTGTAATTTTCATCACTGACTCACTGAATGGATAATTATACGGTCCACCCTAATTGGTTTGGGATGTTTAATAATACACACGATATGGTGTTATAATACCCATTATAATAACCATAATTCATTCTTAATCCTTGCTTCATCACGTTCCCTTCCCTTCATTGGAGGGGGGAATCACCAAAGTCCCAGGATGTGAAATGGCGAGCAGCCGGAGGGCAGGTCCATTACGTTGTAAGCAAGGGAAGGGAGAATATACATTCCCTCAATCCCTCGAGTCCACAAAAAACAACCCTTGAGAGGAGAGGGTATCCCACAATTCATTGTGCTTATTGACGTTACTCATTCTCTCCCATACATTACAATATGTCTGGAAAAACTGTGTACAAATTTAAGCATTACACAATAATGTTTAAATGTAGTTGACTAAATATGGGTTTGAGCTAATAATGGCATTGGGGTTTCATAGCTATTTAGTTACATGTTGTTATTCTAATGTCAAAACGTAATATACAGTCCCCTCCAAAAGTATTGGAACAGTAATGCCAATTCCTTTATTTTTGCTGTAGACTGAAAGCGTTTGGGTTTGACACCAAAAGATGAATATGAGACAAAAGATCAATATGTCAGCTTTTATTTCCAGGTATTTTCATCTGGATCTGATAAACAACTTAGAAGATATCATTATTTGAAAAGAAAGACCACATTTTTAGATGAGCAAAAGTATTGGAACAGATAGAGTTGAAATGGATTTAAGTGAATAAGACTCAATATTTTGTTGCAAATCCTTTGCTTTCAATAACTGCATCAAGCCTGCGACCCATGGACATCACCAAACTTTTGCATTCTTCTTTTGTTATGCCTTCCCAGGCTTTCACTGCAGCCTCTTTCAGTTGTTGCTTGTTTTGGGGGGTTTCTCCCTTCAGTCTCCTTTTAAGAAGGTAAAAAGAATGCTCTATAGGGTTTAAGTCTGGAGATTGACTTGGCCAGTCTAGGACCTTCCACTTCTTGCCCCTAATGAACTCCTTTGTTGCTTTTGCAGTGTGTTTAGGGTCATTATCTTGCTGCATGACAAAGGATCTCCCAATCAGTTTGGTTGCATCCTTCTTTAAATTGGCAGACAAAATGTTTCTGTAGACTTCCGAATTCATTTTGCTGCCGCCATCATGTGTTACATCATCAATGAAGATTAATGAGCCCGTCCCAGAAGAAGCCATTGAAGCCCAAGCCATCACATTACCTCCACCGTGTTTCACAGATGAGCTTGTGATTTGGGGGTCGTGAGCAGATCCTTTTTTTCTCCAAACCTTAGCCTTTCCATCACTCTGGTAGAAGTTAATCTTCGTCTCATCAGTCCATAAAACTTTTTCCCAGAATTTTTGAGGCTCGTCTCTGTACTTTTTGGCAAAATCCAGCCTGGCCTTCCTATTCTTTATGCTAATGAATGGCTTGCATCTTCTGGTGTAGCCTCTGTACTGTTGTCCATGAAGTCTTCTGCGAACAGTGGATTCTGAAACCTTCACTCCTGCCCTCTGGAGGTTGTTGTTGATCTCACCAACAGTAGTTTTAGGGTCTTTCTTCACAGCTCTGACAATGTTTCTCTCGTCACCTGCTGTTGTTTTCCTTGGTCGTCCCGTTCGATGTCTGTTACTTAGTACACCAGTAGTTTGTTTCTTCCTGAGGATATTCCAAATTGTTGTACTGGCTATGGCCAGTGTCTGTGCAATGGCTCTGATTGATTTCCCATCTTCTCTTAGCTTCACAATTGCTTTCTTTTCACCCATAGACAGTTCTCTGCTTTTCATGTTGATTACTATAACTGCAGTCTGCACAGGCAAAACCAGAATCTGAAACTGAGCCTAGACATTCAGTGTTATTTATTGTTTGAATAATAAATGTAATAAGACACACCTGGGCAACAAAACACACCTGTTAGTCACATGTTCCAATACTTTTGCTCAACAAAAAATGTGGTGTTCCTTTACAAATAATGATATCTTCTTAGTTGTTTATCAGATCCAGATGAAAATACCTGGAAATAAAAGCTGACATATTGATCTTTTGTCTCATATTCATCTTTTGGTGTCAAACCCAAACGCTTTCAGTCTACAGCAAAAATAAAGGAATTGGCATTACTGTTCCAATACTTTTGGAGGGGACTGTACATCCTTGTAACATTACACAGTAGCCCAGTAAAGGTAAGCTATCTAACATTTGATAATTTACTGAGTTAAATGTTGATTTTTGAGGGTCAAATGAGGAGATTGCTGTCTTAATGAAGTATGAAATGGAGAATCAGCCTGCATTCTCCAAAAATTTTTTAAATAAGCAAACAATGGATGGGCGTAAGTAGCTAGATAGCCAGCTTTTTAAATATCGCCTCATTCATTTACAAAAGACGTCCCCTCCTTCTCCCAAAAAATAATTCCAACGTAGGCCTATTTAGCACTGCACTAAGCTGCACTATAAGAAACTTACGGTGAAATTCACAGTAATTAACTGGCAGCCATTGACAAGTAACTCACCGTGAAATAAAATCACAGTAATAACTGGCAGCTATTGTCAAGTAACTTACTGTGAAATACAAAAACTGTGTAACTAAAATAATACAAATTTTCAGGTAGTCTATTGTTTTCACTTTACTGTTCATGTCATGCTGGTAATTTATAGATTACCAGCATTCTGCTGTGAAAACAACAATTAGAGACCGCAAACAATATTTTTTTGCTTGATCCGTAACAACCATATATTTCTCTTGTGCTACCACAAATAACATACACATTTATAATTGAAGTTCAGCAATTAATTTAGATGACTCAAACCGGGTTTACCTTTCAAAAACAAACATCTATAGATGGTCAGCAACAACTTAACCAATCATTACGGAATATGCACAATTCATACAATAACACTTTCATAACATGTTACAGGACATTGAAAAACAGATGAAGACAAAGACACCAATCGACCATGGTATGCGTTGGATAAGCTAGAGCTACTGGGCGTGCCCCTATAAGCCCATGACATTACCCGAGGGAGAGGCTTATCACTAAAATTGGTGTTAGTCCGTCAATCGTAGTCCAATCATTTTGAAACGCATTACACTGCCTCTTGAGGCTTATCTGGTCACATTAGCGAAGCTGTCAACTGAGGGGGGCACTATAAAGGCCACTATTGATCTCTCGATGTGAATGGGCAAATAGGGTGAAACGTTATACATTTGCTTTAGGTGGGCACAGTCTACCGCTAGGGACTAGTGTTGTGCATTAATGAACGAACGAATCTTTTTAGTGTCCCAATCGTATCGAACAAATTAATTTCAACTTTTACTGACACATTGAATATTGTGCTAAACAAAACACGCCAGTCAATGCTGTCGTATCCACTTTCAATTTATAACCTTATAACTCACTACCGCTGTATTATGTCCAAGTTTGCAAACAAACTGAGACAACATTTCAACAAGAGAGGCACTTCCTGCTAAGTGTGACGTTTCTGCCCTTAGACTCGACTCAGCGATAGTTCGGCTCCTCATATACGCCAACTCTCGTTCGATTCATTGATAGTTCGACTAATTGATAGTTCGATTCAGACACGAAGTCACGTTCAGTCCGACTCATTGATAGTTAGGCTCATGCACGGCCTTTCTCGTGACCGTGGTGCAGTGCCCGAGATAGTGAGGCTACGGACCGGGACGATTTAAGATTGGCCGCTGAGTAGAGCCTCGAGAAGAAACAGGAAGTGTTGGTTTAATCTTCGAATCAAAGGCTACGTTCTTTAATTCTGTTCAGTATGACAAATTGAATTAAATGTAGCCTTAATCCGCCACTCTTTGCTCAACCACATTTTTACTTCAATAAAAATCTTAGACTAGAATAGGCTAAATTGTAAATTCAAGTTAAATCTATAATTACACATTAAACATTTAATACACTATAACTACGGTCAGGCTAGCATGCACTTGCTTCAAATATAAAGACTATTATTACAAATAGAAAAAAAAAATTAGCAATTTCATAACTTGGCAATTACCTTTTTTTTAAATATGAAAATATTGCACAAAATACGAATACACAAAGCTTACAGTTAATTACAAACTAACAGAATAAGCCCCTTTCTGGGCATTGGGTTATTGGCTAAGCTGGAGATCTACTCTATAGACCTAGGATACGTGCCCATGGCATGAGACAGTGTTTTATACGAGTGTTATAAGTTTACCTATATTGACTATAAGAAATAAGTATAGGCCAGTATTGTCTGCATCTAAGTATTTATAAGCCTGGCCCACAAACCTAACCATTGGTCCAATCACAATCTCCTAGTAGTTGTTTACTTGGACTGTGCCCTCCAAGAGCACATGTATAAAGTTTAATGGTATTTTGCCACTCACATCACGTCAGATCCATATATTGTGACTTTTATGGTGCCCCCGTATGTTGACAGCTTCACTGATGCGACCAGATAAGACTCGAGAGGCAGCATACGCAGTTTAATATTGAACTAAGTTTGACTGAGTCATAACCATTTTTGTGACCAGCCACGCTAATTGTCTCAGCTAATTGTGTGGGCATATTGTGGTCACATGTTTCGTCTAGTCGGTCTGTCTTATACAACGTTTACATATTGTGGTCCATTTATGCTATGCACTGAGTTTGGTGCAAATTGTTCAAACAGATCACCAATTCTGTATGTTTCCTAGGTAAATAAAGTGTGATTTTACACAGTACATCATTGGTTACTTTGATTTTCTAGAGGACATTGTTGTTACTGTGATTTTCTACAGGACATATTGGCTACTGTGATTTTCCACAGTATATTATTGGCTACTGTGATTTTCTACAGTACATTATCGGTTACTGTGATTTTCCACATGAGCTGTTTGGTTGCTGTGCATTTCTACAGTACATTGCTAATTACTGTGATTTTCAGAGTAACTTGTTGATTACTGTGATTTGCGATTGAATACACAGTATGCTACTGTAGAATAGTATACAGTAGTTTACTGTCCACAAACAGTGAGTTACTGTCGACAGCCATTTTTTACAGTTTGACACTTGACTTAGGCCTATAGGACAGCTGCAACTGATACTGGCTCCATTTCTTCTACGCACCGAAAAAAAACCTTTTTCTTTCAACTTCAACGTCCTATCTTGAAGCGAGTTATCTCATTCCAAAATATCCCACCTAACTCCCTCTCCAAGATAACATCACAGAAACGTTGTTTGAGTGTTCCCTCGAGTGTTCACTTGTGGGTAGGGAGTGTGTAGAGGGTGGTTTGGAAAAGGCCTGCAGACAAGGGGCTGAAGGAACCTGTTAGTTTATTAAAAAGTAGTTCATGGGACTAAAAGTTCTGGGTACTTTAGGTCGAAACTTGCCTTTAGTAGGGAAAATTGCTACATTTGAAAACAATACATAATTAGTGGAGTGGGCTATAAAGCCCTTCACAGCGAGGTTGCGTCACAATTGATTCTATGTCCCTCCCTTCCCGTCCTGCCTCCACTCGAGGGAACACTCAAACAACGTTTCTGTGATGTTATCTTGAAGAGAGGGAGTTAGGTGGGATATTTTGGAATGAGATAACTCGCTTCAAGATAGGACGTTGAAGTTGAAAGTAAAAGGTTTTTTTTTCGGTGCGTAGAAGAAATGGAGCCAGTAGCAGTTGCAGCTGTCCTATAGGCCTAAGTCAAGTGTCAAACTGTAAAAAACGTCTGACCACAGTAACTCACTGTTTGTGGACAGTAAACTACTGTATACTATTTTACAGTAGCATACTGTGTATTCAATCGCAAATCACAGTAATCAACAAGTTACTCTGAAAATCACAGTAATTAGCAATTTATTTTCTTTTACTAGCAGAAATGGGCTTCCTTAAATACTGCCATAGCTAAGAGAAATGCACTTTTTTTTTTTACATGAAAGGTTCCAGACCTCCAGTCGAGTTTGAGAGAACTAGATTTGGAGGGATTGCCTTGCCACTAACTTGTTGTTTAGTCACTTGGTTTGGAGGGATGGCCTTGCAGCTAACGTGTTGTTTAGTCACTTGGTTTGGAGGGATGGCCTTGCAGCTAACGTGTTATTTAGTCACTTGGTTTGGAGGGATGGCCTTGCAGCTAACGTGTTATTTAGTCACTTGGTTTGGAGGGATGGCCTTGCAGCTAACGTGTTGTTTAGTCACTTGGTTTGGAGGGATGGCCTTGAAGCTAACGTGTTATTTAGTCACTTGGTTTTCAGATGTTGCCACCGCACTGACAACCTGATCCCCAAGTATAGGATAGTGGGGTTGTTTGCAGTCTTAAGTGCAAAAAAAGGACACTAGTAAAGATTTTTGCAATGTTTAATACAAAAGTAAAAAGTTTTAATACAGTCATAAAATGCTTCCAAGTGCTGCCAATACAACTCAACCAATCTATCCTAATGCAGCCCTCGAAACAATCGTTCTCTTTTCATAACTGAGGCAACATGAACTCAAGTAGAAACACACTGTGCTACGGGATTAGGCTGGAGAATGGAAACTCATTGTCAATTGTTAAAACCACACTCCACCAACAGAGTATTATTGAGGCATATTCTCCCTGCATACCGTTCAACATAGTCTACTTGATCATATGTATTCGGAAACGTCTTCTAGGTATTTTTGGGCAAGAGGAGTTCTTGGTAAGCACACATTTAGCATTGCAGCATGAGCCCCTCTGTACTATACAATACATTTTTTTTTTTTTATCTCATTGCAAAATGACATTACTTTCTACCCACCAACATCCATTTGGCATGACTGTATTTTAAACGGCGGATCCAGCTTTACCACCACGATGTACTTAATCCCATTGACATTCATTTAGTTAGCTGGTTGGTCAGAGCGTCGATCAGCTCCTGTTTCTTAGTCCCCGTGGTGCGCACCCCAAACTGCTTGCAGGCATCCTTCAGCACTGGGACTGTCAGCTTATCCAGCGTGCCATTCTGCACGTGTGCCCGTAGCTGGTCCTCTGGCACCTCTACCTTGGGCTTCTTAGCACCGCCACCTGAATCCCCTAGACACAGACAGACAGAGAGAGCACCAGGCTTTTATTGACAAGGTTGTCTACTGGTTTTAAGCAACCTTACTAACTAACCACATGTATAACAAAGCACCTACATTGGCAATAGATCTCCAAAAGCTATTTTATGTCCACAAAATAAGAACAATAATCAGATCACGTGTGCTAAAGATCTGGTATGCCAATGCTAATTCTCTATCGTCTTTGGGGGCAGACCGGCTAACCTTGCTTGCGTTTCACGCCAGCCTTGCCATCAGGGTTGTAGCCGTCTGGGTAGACCAGCTCCTTGAACTCTTCCACCAAACCACCTACACGTTTGTCCATCATCTCCACCTTGGGTACTGACAGAGGAAGAAAGATAGCGTTAAAGGGTTTATTAACATTTCTGTAGGCACCCCATGTACAGTATTTAGTAACAACGGTGTGCAGTGCTGCTGTTACGTTTTAAGCACAACACCATGGCAAAATGCTTTGCTCTACACCAAAGGCCAACCTTTTCCAAGTAAACATAATACAAATGCAGCCTCCAAACTGTTAAAATGGTATATTATCCATTTTTCCCTGAATGCGCTGTAGTGCTCATATGCACTGCCAAGGCGGCACTGGTCCTAAATTCACAATATGTGCTGCGGTGCAAATTTGCAATGTCAAAAGTCATTGTTCACTTTCATTAGCAGCTAGCGACAGTTTAACTTGTGGTTTATGTGGCTTAACGTTGCCATGATGATTATATTAGGGGGGCTGAAAACTGAAACCTGATGTCGTTTAAAGTTACCAAAAGCAAATAATAGCCTGTGTATGTTTTTATAGTTTATCTTTTTAACACCTTTTGCAAGCTAGATTTAGCTAGCTCCTTTATGCTAACTAAAACCCACATGGTAGTTAAAACTAGCTAGCCTAGACTCTGATGTGGACATTGAGGAGGTAAATTTGCAACAGGCCTGGCTTATCACAAAATTGGTTATAACTCAGACAAACTCAGTCCAATCCTCATGTCACTTTCTACACTGCATCTAGTGGCTCCATGGATTATGTCAGCAAACCCATTTTCAAATCTGCCTTTTGGGGGCGCTATAAATGTCACGTTTTGACGCTACTGAACAAATTGTATGAAACTTCACATATTTGCTCTAGGGGAGAGTCTAATGCAATAACTAAGAGAAGATTGTGATTGGACCAATGGTTGGCCTTGTGGGCATGGCTTATTACATATATCCTTATAACTCAGTCAATCTTTGTCCAATCCTAATGAAACTCGTTACACATCCTCGAGAGGCTTAATTGATCTTATCAGCAAAGCCATTTTCACATCTGCCTTTAGGGGGCGCTATAATGGCCACATATTGATATGTATTTATGTGAAAATGACAAATAGTCAGCAAGTGGCATAGTTAGACTTGCAACTTTGCATGCTGGTACGTACTCATACCTGCTAGTCCCAAACCATAGATGAACCACATTGCCCTCATGGTGGCGCTATAATGAGTGATTCAAATTGCAATCTTTGAAAGGCCAGATCTCATACACTGTATGACCTAGAGCCAAGAAATTTGGTCCCGACGTCCATCTGCCCATGTTGACCAAAAAAGCTTGTGGAACCCGAACCGAAGCTCGCCATGTTTGGGATTCCCGCCATTTTGAATTTTGTGAGTAACACTTAAACCTATAGAACTTTTGATTCGTTTGACCAATCTGGACCATATTTGGTATGATGCATCAATGGACCATGAGACTTAAATGGTGTATAAACCAGAGCTCCTGGCTAAAACACGTGACCGCTACAAGCTAATGAAACTTGCAACTGCAGTGGCTGGTCACAAATTTGGTAATAACTTAGTCAAACTCAGTCCAAACGTCATAAAACTTGGTACACTGCCTCTAGAGTCTTAACTGATCACATCAGCAAAACCTTATTAACATCTGCCGTTAAGGGGTGCTATAAAAGCCACATATTTATATCTCCTTATGTAAATGTCGAAATAGCATAGAACCTCACATATATGCTCTAGGGGAGAGGATAAATCAACGACTCCAAGAAATTTTGATTACACCTATAATTGGCCTTGTGTGTATGTATAAAAGCCATGCTATACACTAAGACTTGCCATATGGCTATGACCCGTGAAATGCTGCTTGCAGCTTTAATTCCCATGGAAAGTTTCCACCTTTGAATATTCCCAAAATTTGGCCACCCTATTATTTGATCATGGTAACAACTGGCGGACACCCTTATATACGTTTATTCTATTTAGAAAACGATGTTGGTACACACGCTTCTGAGATCTAGTCTCCACTAAGCCCTGCCCCAGCCAAATCCCACACCACCACACCAACAGCTAACTTCCACAGGAATTACTGAACGTGTACCTGTGTGTGACATAGAGACAGAGAGAGAGAAAAGGTCTTACTGGTGAAGTCCTCTATGTTTTCAGGGGTCATCAGGTCCAGAGCCAGGGCTTCCAGGTTCCTATAGTGCTGCTGGATGACAGGATTCTCAAACGCATCACTCCTGGACAAAACACACGTCAAAGAGAGCCGTCTTAACATTTTCTGGCTTGGACACTTTTAATTGAGTTGAGTGTTATTTTACATCTCTGTTTACATATAAAAGTAACATCCAAAACAGAGTGAATAAAAGTTATGAAAATTCGTTTTTTTCAAAACATAAAGACGTGAAATGACCATACCTGTATTTAAAGCGTAACTTGGTAGCGATCTCCTTCATCTTGTCAACTTGTGGGTCTGTTGCTGTGGGGAACGGAGGGACGTCCAGAGTGCGGATGTCATCTGCCCAGGGCAGGAAAATAGCATTGAAGCCTGAAGCAAACAAGAAAACCCCAGTCACTAACTTATTAGTGGCTCTCCCAGGGAGAACAGACAAAAATACAAATTCGAATCACACTATCATGTACGGTGGCTAGGAATAAAATTCCTACATAAAAATAAAGCATTTATTTTGCCTGCACACTCCACTACACGTCAAATGTAATGCATTGCACTCTTTTGTCATGACTAACTCGTCAGCTCGTTTGTGTGAAATAAATGTGGACAAAATGAGTTAATGCAGGGAGGGAGTACCGGGTGGAGTGATCTGGATCTGTCCCTGGTCCACTTCCTCTTGCTGAGGAACCAGCGCTATAAAGCGGGGTGGGCTGTTACGGACACGAGTGTACCGGCACAGAGCAAACACATTCCGCTCCATGCACCGTTTCGACAATGCAGTGAACGCACACCCACTACCTGGAACGGGAATTTTTTTGACTGAATATCATGTCTTTTTCCATGACTATGCCCGTGTCCCAAGTATTATTTTGACATGTTTGCAAACTTTTGGGCTGCATAAACCAAGCAGTCAACCCCAGCCAGCTACCTGTTATGAGGTCCTCCTCAGGGTACACAAACAAAGCGGGTCGTACATGATGGTGTAGCTTCAGCTTCTCCATGGGTTTAAAGCCTATTAGCATCAGACCTGGGTCAAAAAACTTCTTGGTCTGGGCCACCTCATCCTTCTCCATTACTATCTGCTTTTTACCGTACATCTGCAGCACATTTATAGATACGGGTTACAGGGAGGCCTTTGCTCTGTGAGAAGTAAGGGAAGGTGGGGACGCCTCTGGAGACTCACATAGTTACCTGGGCACACTTGGTCTCACTGGGGAGCATTAGGCTGCCAGTCTGGGTGTGGTACATGCGAGTCTTGGAGTTGACCGGCTCGTTGGTTTCTCTGTACAGCCTGATGGAACCGGGCTTCTTGGCCGATAAGGCCAGGGCATACATTCCCACCGCCACGTTGACCCCTTCCCCCAGACACAGGAACAGCCTATAGCGGAGGAAAAACATTAAAGGAGAAAAGAAAAGAAGCAAAAGAGAGGTATTAAAGCCATGTTCAAATTTGACATGACACAAAGAATAACCCAAATCTGAGGAGATCATAAGAAGGCCTTTTACCTGGACAAGGATCTTTTCTTCTGTTCCTTGGCCCGAACCCTCTTCTGCAGGTCGTCCAGTTTTGAAGAAGGCTCCAGTTGGAGGCCAAGGTCACTCTCGTCCTCAGGAGGACTCACAATGTCACAGAAGAAGAGGGAGATGTCAAAACCTCCTGGTTTAAACAGGTGCATCAGGTCAATGACCACACCTGTTATAGGAGGGAAACAAGTCACAAAGTAACCAATTTCTCACTGCCAATCACTCAGTGCACATAGTCGTTTTCTAGAACCCCACCTTCTCAGCTTTCCAGAGTCCCTCTGCCATGCCCTCCATACACTGATTAAACATACAGTACAAGACTGACTGCCTAATTGTGACAAGCCCAGGACGCACCAGTTTCTTTGAGGTCTCCAGCCTTAGTGCGGGTCTGGCAGTCTTTGGTGCTGTCGCCCCCGTGTGGCTGGTCCCTGCAGGTGAAGATCATGAGGCGTTTGTGAGAAAGGCGCAGCTTGATGTCGCTGTACAGGTTGGCGCAGCACCACAGGGCATCGCCCAGCAACGTGTTCCCGCTGCCCATGGTCTTTGCCGCTAACTGGAGCCCTGTCTCCCCCCGCAGGGCCTCCACCTCCTGCACCCGCCGGGCCCCTGGGACAAAGGTAACACAAAGGGAAAGAGGATGGACAAAATAGAGAAGACAGAAAACCAAAGGAAAAGCAAGAAGCAGTATAATGGTAAACAGTAACATGACTGGTGGACAAAGAAACTTCCCAAACTGTCCCAAAAAAACATCATGGTAGTTTAGTTACTGTGGAGACGCTCATCCTGTTGGCTTGGCAACCTACCGGGTGAGTCCAGGTCATGGTAGATGTAGACGTGCTTAAAGGAGTCCCTAGGGTTTTTAGACTTCTCCGTTCCGTAAAACACCAGAGCCACCAGGTCCCGGTCACTGCTGATGATCTTACTGGTGTAGACACTGCGCACACACTAGAGGATTCGGGAGTTAGTAAAGAAAAGGTGAAAAGGGAGAAGTGAGATATAATAGCTTCTAGCCATCTAAATTGATAAATGTGCATATTCACACAGTAAAAGTGTACACTCTATATGTAGCGATAGCATATGGGTAAATAACCTATGACTCCTGTTTTAAACATGTTTGTACTATCAGGGAAAAAACAAGAGAGCAATGGGGCAGGAGAAATGTGCAGAGCCCACCTGCATGGTCATGTCAAAGTTGGATGGCTTGCCGTCCTCTCCTGTAATGAACATCTCCTTGGAAGCATCCACTAGGAACACCAGGCTGTCTCGGCCAGTGTTCTTATAGTCCACTGTGGGACACAGACCAATAGGTGTTAGGAGAGTGCACTAAATATCTTACTTATATTACATAGTAGTAGGGCTGGGCGATTTAGCCTATAAAAGAAGTTGATTTAGATTATAATCTCGATTTTCCTTGCTTATTCTGTAAACATACTTAAAAAAATAGCACAAAGTGTTATAAATAAGTATTTTCTTTATTTATAAAAATGAAAAATTAGACTGTGTTAATAACCAATCTAGGCATATTCATGTGCACTGAAACTGACACTCCTGATATCAATCGTAGATTTCTATTCAAAATTGCAGCTAATGGGAAAATGTAATTACTCGAAAAGTTGGAAATACTATGGATGTAAAAACTATTTCGACGAGTTGGAACATCTTCGCGAGACGTGGAAATAAAAAAACTATTAAAAAAAGTATTATTATTCCGTTAACTGTTGTCACGTGACTCCCTCCCTGCTTTCAATGCTCTTGCAGCGATAGTTGTATGCCTAATTTGAAACCGAACGGAACTAACATATCCGTTTGACTTTATGCAGCTGACGGTGTAATTTTAGTAGCCTACCTAATATTATGCATCATGAATGAGACTTGCGTTGCAGGCTTGCTAGCTAGTCCCAATGCCAGTGGTAGTTTCTAACTTCAAGAGCGCGATGGTATAGTCTAACAGCACAGCAACACTGATCACAACAAACGTAGCTTATTTGTTACACAAAAGGCCTACCCCACTCCCCAGTGAGCAGCAGACAAGTATTCTCTTAAAGCAAAACGTTCCGTTGGCGTTCATAGAATTAACTAGTTTTTATAAATCAAACATTGCGAGATCAGTTGTGCCATGCATCTTTTTTAAATGATGGTTTTCCCGATTTAGACTTTGTACACATCATGCCAACTCCAAATTCGAATTAATCGATTTAATCGTAAAATCGCCCAGCCCTACATAGTAGACATCTATTCTCTCACCTGCAGCCTCTTCCCCTTCCTCTTGCGCCTCATCATCCTCATCATCATCATTGTGGTAGAAGGCGTTCCAGTTTGACATGGTTGCCTTCACTGGTATGTTCTGCAAGGCAGCATAGGGTATTTGTGTGTGTTTAGAGCTGACCGCTTATGCACAATGAAGGAAAAAAATGTCCAAAATCATAGCATCCCACTTTTACTCTGAAAGCATGTCCAACATGTGTGATGGACTATTTCCACTCCAGGCGAGTTTAGAGTAAGGTTAGCTCTTTAGCTAGGGTAGCATAGCTACCAGACACCTGACGTGGTTGACGCTTGCTTTGGCAGCTAATTTATTGATATTTTAGCAAGCACTTATACAGTTTTCTGAAACAATAATAGCTGGAAGAAAATGATCATATTAGTGAAGTTAAAACATGAAAAGCTTTATGATAGTTAAGCATCAGAGAAACAAACCAGTGTGACGTGGTTGAACTGCTTCTGCTGCTTCTTGTTCTTCTTCTTCTTCTTCTTCTATGGGGTTAAACGGCAGTTGGCATCCACGATGTTGCAATACTGCTTCTTTCAGTCTTTACTCTCTTTCACTGCCCATTAAGTTACAGGCGCTTTTCCAGTCCAGTTGCTCTTAAGAAATCAAATAGCCATGTCCTTCCTCGACCACTGTCTCCACAATGCAACATACTTGCAACGTTTCCCTCTACCCACCCTATTCTACGTAATTGAGTAATCATCGCTTGTCTTTTCAGTATATATATTTTCAAATATATGTTTCCTTCATTATTATTATCATTTATTTATACAGGGTAACCGACTGAGACTATAGATCTCTTTTCCAGCAATACCCTGTTAAAGGTAGAAAAATTAATTGAAACAACTAAACAATCATGACTAAAATAAAATTAATACAAATAAATAAATAAATAAGGAATAAATAAATAAATACAATTTCGAATAAGCAGATAATAAAAACTTGTTATAATATTTACAATAGAATACAACATCTTCAGCAGAAATATTGATATACAAAGTTTCAACCAAAAGAAGAACACTCTTCAACTCCCATATACTCCAATAGAATTTTGAATTGTTCAACCGAAACCAACTGCTCTAATTTCAAAACCTGTTGAACCTTGTTCCATTTATCCACGGCAAAAAAAACTCTAAGCAAATCTTCCAAGTTCTATTTTCACGTTGGGGCTTTCAAGGCTGTGAACGTGTCCTATGATTACTGGATTTGTGCTTTAAAAGGGATGTAATGTAAAAAGGCAACTTGACCAACAATGCCTTGTAAACAAAAAAGAGACAATGTTTTTCTCTCCTATCACTACAAGAAGACCATCTTACTTTCTTATATAATGTACAGTGATGGGTTCTAAATCTATCCTGTTCAGGAAATGTTCAGGTTTATGCAGAAAACAACCTATTAAGGGGGGGAGAATCTGTGCAATAATCAAAGTACAATTTTATTAATGATTACAGAAAGCAAGTCTGTACACAGAGAAATTACTTCAGTGAGTTCACTCCAACAACATAGTAAGTTCTGATTTGTTGAGAAAGTGGAAATGAGTATATCGGTCTAAACTAGAAATATCATTCATTGGTCAAGGGAGGAACACGTGTTACTTCCCAGTATTGAAAAGGACACGTATGCCAACTCGTATTGTGATGGCTACAAACAGACAACACTAGCGTTCAGTGTCTCGAAGAGGCACATGTTATCTCTTTGGTGCTCTGGCCTTCACCCAGAACCTTACTTCACATCTGAACAACAGGTCAGACTTGAACATCCGCTAGGATATGCAGATTTGGCCCTCACAATCCCTAGTTACAAAGCGCAAAGCACTCTGGTAAATGGACTTTAAAATAGTTGGGGCTGCATGCATATACACACTATCACCATTGTCCATAACTGACAAGAGGGTGGATTTTACAATTGTCATAATGTTTTCAAGAGAAAAGCACGATCTTATCATATCAAGAGTTTCAAGTCTGCTCTTTGCCTTCTTTGTGAATTCAAGCACGAGTCTAAATGACAACTTTTCATCTAGGGAAATTTGTTCTATTTGGGCTCCATTTAGGGAGAAAATATTATATGATTTATAATCTAACGTTTGGCCCTTGAGAAAAGCATACAGTTAGTCTTTGACTCATTAAGCGTTGTGTCACGGCCCGCTTGTTATGCAGTGACAAAGATGGTTCTGAAATAAACAGCCAAGCCCCAATTAGCTCCAGGTGTTCCCTCTTACGAGCTCCTCCCCTTCTGCTCCGAGCCTGCATCAGAAACATTAGAGCACAGCAAGCACCAGGGAGAGGTGGTCGTAACAATTAATCTCAGATCTATAAGGGATTTCTGTACACAATTAAATGCCCTTGTAAGGTTTGACATTGCCTGCTCCATGGAGGGTGCACAAGAATAAAGAATGGGTTCTTCTGCATAGAAATGTACAGTGTTCTACAGAGGCACACATATCATTAATATAAAGTGTAAACAATGTTGGACCTAAAACTGAACCTTGTCGCATACCATTCGCTATGTTACAACCTTGGATTTCAAACTCTTAGCATTGATGCACTGTGTTCTTTCAGAGAAGTAGTCCTGAAAGCAGTTAAAAGCTGCATCATTGAATCCCAGCAAGGCTATCCATCCAATAGTAAACTGTGATTAACTGTATCAAAAGCCTTGGACAAATCAATAAACATAGCTGCACAATTTTTCTTTTTAGAAAGCAGTAACTAGATCGTTTACTACAAGAGTGGCTGCTGTAATAGTACCATGACCAGCTCTTAACCCAGACTGAAAAGGACTTAAAATGTTATTGATGGACAAGAAAGTACGAAGCTTACAATTTACAAGATATTCCAGATAAGAGTAAAGTATAAAATATGATATGAGGAAGCAATTTAGTTAGCAGGACAGGAAAAACAGGGTAAAGAGGAAGTTTGTAGTAAAGAACAAATGGTAGCAAAAGAACGGCAAGACAAGAAGAATGCGTGGACAGTGAAAAAGAAATGTATGACATTTATAGCAGGAGCAATAAATGCAACACAGGAGATCAAATCTAAAACTGAAAGGATTCAAGTTATTGTGAAAGCGGCAGAGCATCATTTGGATTTGATAGGTTTAAAATGGGAAGAAGTAAGAGATGAACTCAGGGTACAGTCAAGTCAAGAGACAGCATGTGTGGGTTGATACTGCTGGTAATGTTAAACTTCCAATGGAATGCGAGAAGCTTGATTGCCAATGGCCAATACTTCAAGCAGTTCATAGCGTGTAGGACAAAAAAACAGACATTATGTGCATTCAAGAGTCCAGGCTAAAACCTAGCTTGGATTTTGTTTTAGATGGGTATGTGGCAGTAAGGCAAAACAGGAGAGAGGGGGGAAGAGGAGGATGTGTTATGTTTGTAAAGCAAGGTGTTCCTTACAGAGTACTAGGAGTAGGAAGTGTCAAGGTCCGGCCGTCGTCCCCACCTCCACATCCAGAGGGCGCACACAGGACAAGGCAGAGAAGCAGGCCGGCACCACAAACATCTCTGGGCTGAAGCCTGCATGCATCACTTATTGTTTTATTGTTGTCACCTGAGTTCAATTATCTTGTTGCCCAATCCTTATTGAAGTTCCTGCCCAGACCCAGTATTTTAATCAGTCATTGCACAGTACCGTGTGTTCTGAGTCGGCTTTTAAAATATCGCCTTTGAGCGAAGTGTTCCTGTATTCTCGAGTTCTCTTTGTTTTCTTTGGTGCACGTTTCTAGTCTTTCTTCTAATCCTCACCTTTTCGTGTCTGCGTGTGGGTCACGCAGGGTTACCCTGTGCCTGAGTCTGAGATTCATGACAGGAAGTGAGCAAGAGTATGCCGTAGTGGAAGAGTGGGCGGGAAGGAAAAAGATAGTGATCGTGAATTATTATAATCCATGCAAGAGGTTAGAGTTAAGCAAAGTGGAGGAGGAGAAGGGCAGAATAGCAGTAATATTGTTTGGTGTGGCGATTTTTTATGGGCACAACACACTATGGGGGAGTCAAAGAACAGACACCAGTGGCTAGGAAATAGAAGAGTTACTAGATGAGAAGAACTTAGTATGTTTAAATGATGGCAGTAATACCAGAATAGATATTAGCATAGGTAAGGAATCGATACTTGATGTTTGTGAGGGCTGTGTGGACATCCGTCCAGTAGAGGGCGCTGAAGGGACGTGGTGGTGAGGAAGTGTTCCTCTGACAGGTCATCGGGTTGCAACAGGTGTGTTCAATCTGGTGATTGGTCAGAGGAGTGATATAAAATGTGTCTGTTTCATTGCAGTAGGAGGATGACGCCGGGAGCTATGGTGGAGTGAGAGGTGGATGCCGGGAAGCAGAACCAGAACCAGAACCAGAACCAGAACCAGAACCAGCACCAGCACCAGCACCATACAGCCCATCCTCGGACACTTTGTGATTCAAAACGTTAATAAAACGGTGGAAGTTACTTGCAACCCTTGGTGTGCTGTCTCTCTGTGCCTAGAACCATTACAATCTTACACTAGTATCAAACGTCATTGCATCAGTGTGTGATTGGTCAGTGTATAAAGAAGGCACTATAGGGAATGATCACTATCCAGTTTGGTGCAAAATAAATATAGCTACTTCACAGAACATAGAAAACATGGGGGAAATTCATCTTTGGAAAAGCAAATTTGGTGAAAGTTAGGGAAGAAAGTGATAAATATATGTCCGGTTAATGATGGATTGAGCATAAAAGAAATGGATGGCGAAATAAAGCAAGGCATAACATTGGTGGCAGTAATAATAATAATAATAATAATAATAATAATAACTTTAATTTGAGCGCCTTTCTAAAACCCAAGGACACTTTACAAGGCATTCCCAAAAGTAAAGGGAGGGGTAAGAGGAAGGTAGTACCATGGTGAGATGATGAGTGTAAGGAGGCAGTGAGAAAGAGAAATAAAGCATTTAAATTACTTAAAAGAACTCATCATTTTCAACATATGATTCAATACAAGGAAGCCCTGGCAGTTGTAAGTAGGATAATAAGACAGGCAAAAAGGACACACTGGAGGAAGTACTGTGATACAATCTGAAACACAACTCAGGTGGGAGAGGTGTGGGGGATGATCAAAAAGATGGGAGGGGACAGGACGAGTGGAGTTACCCACTTCTGACGGATGGAAGTGCGACTGCAGTCATAAACAAACAAAAGGCAGAGATGATGGCGGAAACTTTTGTTATGGTGCATAGTTCCTATAATTTGTCTGAAGAAGGAAGAAGGGGAAGAGAGAGAACAAAATCTGAGAACATGGAGGCATTATGTAGAAAAGGTAATACTGATGGTGGGCAGGATGTCCCATTCAGCATGGGTGAGTTAAGAAAGGCACTAGATAAAACAGGAAAGACTGTGCCCGGTAAAGATGTGTGTTATAGCATGTTAAAACAGTGAAAGATGTCTGGAGTATTACTGCTGTATAATGAAGTGTGGAAGGAGGGAAGAATGCCAGGGAGCTGGAAAGAGGCAATAATTGTGTCAATAAGAAAACCTGGAAAAGAAGCCAGCAGGCCGGGGAGCTCCAGACCAATTGCCTTGACGTAGCACATTTGTAAAGTTAGGGTAAATGAGAGAGCAAAATGGGGATTTAAATTTTCAGGGGAAAGAACTAAAGATGTGTTCTTCACAAGAAACAAACTCAAGGTGTGTAATTTGAAACTGTATGGGAATAACTTCGAGAGTGTCCGGTTCCCAGGAATGGGAGTGTATGAGAGAATTTTGCGCAACTGTGGTGTGGCCTGTAAGACCTGGATGGTTATTAGAAAGTCCGGGTGTAGATTTGGAGCTGCTTAAGGTTAAGCACAGTAAAAAGACTGCCGATTAAGTCAGTTAATACAATAGTTATAGGGATCGTAAAAATAAAGATAGTGTACAGATATTTACAGAGGGGTCCAAAGACCCACAAACACAGGCAACAGGGGCTGCAATGGTGGTGCCCAGTTATCAAGTTGGAGTTAATAAGAGAACATCTGATTGTTTTAACGTGTTTGCGGTTGATTTGTTTGCAATGTTGATGGCATTAGAGTGGAGTGAGCAAAGTAGTTGCAAAAGTTTAGTAATATGCAGTGATTCTGTGCAGGCCTTACAAGCATTGAAGCCAGAAGTCAGTAGTCATCTGGATCTGCTGTGTGAGATCTTGTTTACATATTCAAGACTGGTCAGGGGGGGGGCAAAACGTTACATTCATGTGGGTTCCAGTGCATACAGGTATCATGGGAAACGAGAGAGCGGATAAATTGCCAAAAGAAGCAGTCAAAAAAAGAAGTGTGGAAGTCAACATTAAATGATCAAAATCAGAGGGGAAAAGCACAGTGTGGAAAAAAGTAAATCAACAGTGGCAACTGTGTTGGGATAGCGAAATAAAAGTGAGACACTTACATTCAATGCAAAACAGAGTAGATATGGTAAGAAGAGGGGGAACACTACGGAGAGAACAAGTTGCAATGAGCAGGATGAGAATTGGGCATAGCAACCTTAAACAGTACACTTTTCATCATAGGGAGACATCCAACAGACCGTGTGAGCAGTGCCAGGAAGCTGAGACAGTTGAGCATATCCTTAAATCATGCAGGAAATATAGACTGGAAAGACAAGAGATAATGACACATTTATGGAGAATAAGGTGGGTCGAGGGAAACGTTGCAAGTATGTTGCAGTGTGGAGACAGTGGTCAAGGGAGGACATGGCTATTTGATTTCTTAAGAGCAACTGGACTGGAAAAGCGCCTGTAACTTAATGGGCAGTGAAAGAGAGTAAAGACTGAAGGATGCAGTATTGCAACATTGTGGATGCCAACTGCCGTTAAACCCCATAGAAGAAGAAGAAGAAGTGGACGTAGGGCTAGGATCCTCATAATATACTGTCAATGGCTAGGATCTTGAAAGTGCAGCCAGTGACATATTTCAGTGATATTTTGACAGATCATTTAGTCATTGGTTGGTTTCTCCACAGTATGACTCGGCAACTAACTAGTGTAGGCCACTTACTTTATGACATACCGAGATACTAGCTAGCTAGCTGATATTCATCCACAGTAGAAACTGTAGTAGCCTACAGACTTCCAAGACTATGAATCATAGTATGATGACAGTGACGGAGTCTTTAGCACGCAGGACAACTAACTTGGCAAGCAAACGATTTTGCTACCTTTTATAAGGTTTTTCCCGTCAAAAGAAGAAAAGCATTATTTCATTTTGTAACTTGTTTTTCTGCTTCGAATTTCGGAGTTATTTTACTATTCTAGCTAGTCGCGCTAACGTCAATTTATAGGCTTCTACTCTAGTCTAGTTAGCTAACGTTAGCCAGTATAGTTCGTGAGCAGGACTGAATCTAAGAATTTTTTGGGCAGCACTCCGTACATAATATATCATGGATCAACAAAGCATATCATACCCCGTGAAACTATACGTTTACGACCTTTCAAGGGGTATGGCTCGCCAACTGAGTCCCCTAATGCTAGGTAAGCCATTACTGGTTCTAACTACGTTAGCTAAGCTAGTAACGGTAACTTTTACAAATTGCAATCTGACAACAGAAGAAGCAACAAAACTGACTCCATAGAGTTTTCAGGTTAGAACGAGGTTTCTAGATAATTAAGTAGTTAAACATCCTCATTTTAAAACCTGCTTTAGAATAACATTGAATGAAGTGTTGTTCATTGCAGCCGAGTATCTAATTCAACGCATTACATTGTTTAGCTTATTGTTTTATAACGTTGCAGCATTACAGTATACGGTAACAAGCACCGCTAGTAATAAAAATACGTGCGTGGTAATACATATTTGCTTAATTTACAGGGAAACAGCTTGAAGGTATATGGTAAGTTCATAAAACATAGAATAACAATATGCTTAATTTTTCTTGGGCTGTTTCTTCACATTTTATTGAAGTATTGTTAGTTACCATGGTTGTGATCATAGGGATTCGTATCGACCCTTTTCAGGCACACAGCCATTGTTGTACATGGAGAGGAGTTCTTTTACGGAGGAGAGGGAATAGCCAACTGTTCCCCCGTAAGAATAGACTTAACTTATCTATTCAACATTTACACAGATCTAACACCAACCAACAACTGACTTTGTGTGTGTATATGTATGCATACACATTCATGCTTCACTCATGTGACAGAGTGGGACTCAGCTAGGGGAGCCCAACTCTATGGTGGACCTGGGATCTACTGAGGTGAATGAAGAGATCTTCATGGAGTACCTGTCTTCTTTAGGGGAGTCTACATACAGGTAAAGGTTGTCATGCAGTGGAGCGTGTCCCATACAAATCATTTAAGCCATACAAAGCTTCTCAACTGTCCATATTTGGGCAGATGCTGCCCTGTGTCTGCTTGCCTTAGTGTGGTGTGTGCAAATATTAATTCAATGCTGTTTTGATCAAATGTTACAAAGCTGAGCTTATATGTTCTTTCTCCCCTTTTCTATTTCTAGCTCATTGGTCTCTGCTCTTATCTTTGCTCTGTGCCTATCTATGCTTGCTTTTGATCTGTTTCACCAACGTATTTCTCTTTCTCTCTTTGCTTAGAGGAGACAAGTACCATCTGTTTGAGCATAACTGCAACACCTTCAGCAATGAGGTGGCCCAGTTCCTCACGGGCAGTAAGATCCCCTCACACATCACAGACCTGCCATCTGAAATACTCTCCACGTAAGCTCAAGCTAACACACACATATTTTTCCCTTTTGCTTCTCTTTCTCATTTGTTTAAACCGTTGCCCTACTCTGCTATTAGACTGACCCATAACGTGACCTGCCAGTCACTGTCTGTTGTTTGTTTTATCTTTTCCCATTTCAACACTCCAGACCGTTCGGTCAGGCACTCCGTCCTATCCTTGATTCCATCAGCATCTCTCCTCCAGGAGGCAACCACTTCAACGGAAGTTACGGACAGAGATAGACGCGAGTGTATAAGAGTCATATATTATAGAAATGTTATATTGTTAAAGGGGTGGGATATTCTGCAGCGTCAGAAAAGGCTTTTAAAGGAGCTCATTGTTATAGTGCTGACTTTGGGTCATTGAGGTGCACCTTAGTGGGTCATTGTCATCTAACCGTCCAAATTGACCGGAGGTCAGAGCTAGTGCGTTGAGCCCGGGTCCTATGAGGGTCTGAAAGGCTGTCTGCTAGCTAGTCTGTCAGTGGGCTCCAATAAACTAACCTTTCACTTTACTTCTTACCACTACACCAGCTAAGCCTAAACAATCCTATGGTATATCCCAGCCTTAACAAAATCCTACCTTATGGTAGCCTTTGTTTAACCGCCCCAATCCTCAAGCATGATTGGATTGAGATAGTGAACCCTAACCCATGTCATGACTTAATAGTATGACAGCCTGGCTGGCCCCTTAGCATTTTTCAGAGACGATCACTCTAAACTTTGTAAAGAAAACCAGATACTGAACAAGCCTAGTCTACAACAGGCTTCTACGAATAGTCCTTTTGTAGTTCAATACAATGCTAAATCTAGGTCTCAACTGACCCTTTTAAGTGTATCCTCTTCCTTCCTGTGGTGAGATACTAAGAAGTGTTTCTAGACATTTACCAATGTCACCAGATAAATTAATTGGAGGGTTTGATCACTTGAATGTAAAATGAAGGGGACACTAATGTTCTTTTTTAATAGAGCCCAGAGCTCAGGCTCATTGCTGCAGGGGTGGGTGGAACGTTGATTGGGGGATACTTATTATTGGTCATTACTTGTTTTTACCATAAATCACGGTACTTTTTTTCTTTCTTTTTCCTTTTTTGAGGGGGGCTCGGTTGTCAGTCTAAGAGGATGGCTAGAGAGAATTTGAAGGAAGGAAGCAAGGAAGGAAGGAAAAGCTGCAGTCGAACAGTTAACTCTTACAAACTAACCATTCCTGACTGGCAGTTGTCATTTTGTTTTAGAATCAGTGAATTCTCTGTTTTTCTCTGGTTGTTTCTTTGTAACTGCACTAAGGTACCTTTGAGACCATTGTGCAGATACTCAGGAACGTCATTATGACCTCGTAGCACTGTAAGTAGGCGATGTCCTTTTAAAGCAATGCACTTAACAGTGCATTTTTACTCTTTTACTCTTATTTATTAAATCAAGTTAATAATCCTATGACTCAGATTTAAATGATCAAGATACATTATACATACAGAATTGCGAATGGTGCAAAAGAAAATTGTTGTTGGATTAATTTATGTTGCGTAGTCATACATATGAATTTAGCATAGCCTTTGGCACATAGGAAAACCACTTCAGTTTCATTTATTGCCATTACTTGCTATTTATTTTTATTGCCATAGTTACCTTTAGTTAAAAAGGATATGCCATTTTTACATTTAATCTATTTGATTTGAATAGATTGTTTTATAAATCTAATAGGGCCCTTGCTAGGTTGTGGTTATGTTCATACTTGTGATTTTTAGTGTTAATTATATTGAGTAATGGAGTTTACTATACAGTAATTGACAATTGGTAATCAGTCATGTTATTATTTTTGCGCCAACCATCCTTATATTCTCTCCTTTTTGTGAGGTAAAAATAAAGTTTTGGGGAGTTAATTCTGCTGCTGCCTGATAAAGAAACATTTTATCTATGAGTTTGGTTTATCTGCCTTTTTATTATATTATATAAGTTATATTTTATATTGAAGGTCTGACATCACGCTTAACAATGTAAAGAAGGAGGAATGTGTCTTTAGCATTTTCAAGCCCATTCTGGATTAAAAAAAATCTGAAGTAGTTATTAAGAATTACTTAATATTAGTCACATCATGTTGAGTAAATGCTTACATTTTAAAATAGAATTTTTAAATGCTCAGAAGTGTTGAAAGTGTATAATGAGAAGAAAAGAGTAGACCATTAGATTACGGGGATGTTGGGCCTCACATTGGCCGTTTTTTCTAAGTCAGGCCACATATCCGCCACATTAGCTTTCAGCTAAACTATTTGCGCCCCAACTTTTGACTATTTATCTATTTTCAGTCATTACCAATGACATCATGTCTTTAGTGTGTAGCATCCTCTAGTCACAGTGAACATCTTGAACAAGTAAAGCCTTGCCCTTTAAGCTGCCAGTCACTCCAGTTACACAATATATATCACTGAATCAGTAATGTTAAGTGTGGATAAGTGGCTGATATTTTGTCATGCATATAAATACAATGCAGGGCTCTATGGCCCCCTAAAGATAGCAAAGAGCAAGTCAGAATTATGGAAATGGTAGCAGCATTAAATACTTGGCTCAGAACAATTACAATGTGACAAAACAGAATCAAAGCCTTGAACTGTGCTGTGCATATGATGCATCATAAAGGACATAGTGTAGAGCTTGTTCGTCGTTTTGCTTGCAAGTGCAAGTTTCATGTGTTGGCTATCGGAGTCTGTAGGCATGGGGTTTTACCCAAACGCTATTTAATTTTAGATTGAAATATATTATCGTGATCTAAAAAAAAGCTCTATCAGTTATTTTTCCTATAGTTTAGTCTATTACTAAATTATCTCACATGAATCATCTTAAGGTCCATGGTGCTGAATGTAGCCTGCTTGTCTTTGACCCCTTGCTTGCGTCACATGCTTGCTTGTGTGCTCTTTTGAATGTTATTTTTTCTTTCAAGGGGCCCATTTGATAGGTCTACGCCCCCTCTGAGCCGAGCCTTAGCTCCACCCGTGACTTAGTATGAAACAAACTCCGGTAGTTTACGGCTATTTCTTATTGCAGCTAGACAAAAACAAAACAAACGCTGACTAGTGCTGTCTCGTGTGCCATGCTCTTATAGAGAAAATTGTATCCCGTGGAATAGGGAGACTACGATGAGATTAATATAAACTACATTTTTATCTTGCGTTTGGTAGTTTACCCATACTTGCATGATTGATGATCCGACAAAGTGCGACGCATACTTTTCTCGTAACTGTAGCTTGTCCTAAATAAAGACGTAGTCCTAGTTAATTTTAGCACAGTTCAATGACGGTGGATCTGCATTGATTGGTAAAAAAAATTATAGTTTAACATTTCGTTACAAAGATGACATTAAAATTAGAATAAGCTATTTTTAATATGGCAAATCATTAAAACACATAGGCTACAGTACAAACGTTCAAAATAATAAGAGAACGTCCTGGGGGTGCTAAAAGATTGAGACAAATCTAAAACTAATATGGCTGACTATTAATCTTGGGATTGAGAAAAAAGGAAGGAAGATATACCTGGTGCCACAATCAGGTACTAAAGTGTTTGGCGGCAGCGATGGAGCATAGGCGGTAAATAGTTAACGCCTTTCCCAGTGGACCTGTGATTGGAAAATGCTAGCAGATGTCGGTCAACAATTGAGAGTCCCAACAGAGATTGTACCAAACAACTTAAGACCAGACCTACTGCTTTGGTCCAGCACACAGAAAAATGTGTACTTTGTAGAGCTAATCGTCCCATGGGAAGAAGCGTTAGACGGGGCTTTCAAAAGAAAAAAACTCCGCTATAACGAACTAGCAGCCGAAGCACAACAGCAAGGCTGGGGAACAAAGGTGTGTCCTGTGGAAGTCTGATGCCAAACTACTTAAAGAAATCGGGATCTGCGCCAAATAATTGCGCTCAACTATAAAAACGATTGAATATAGCAGAAAGAAGTAGCCAGTGGCTGTGGCTAAAAAGGAAGCATCCAGTATGGGGGCAAATGTCAAAATAAAGAAGAAAAAAAAGTGATTTAATCTCAGGGCTAAGGCATAAAGGTAAGCTTTCCTGTTGAGTGTGATTTTACCAAGCCTTTAGGGACTGAGTAGGGAAAGAGTTTTCTTTTCAGTTGACGGTAAGTGTCCCTGCAGAGCGGGCTCAAGCGCCTGCAGGGTCAGGGATAGAGCAGGGATATCACACAGCTTAATAAATCGTTTTTGTTGGTGTATTTTTTTATCTGGCCGTGCCGAGAGCGGGTATAAAGGGGGGTGGCTTTGAGACGTCAATGCTCACTGTTAAGCCCTCTGGAGGTGTCATGGGCTCAATTTAACAAAACACCCGGGATGGAAGGTACTTGAAAACCTTAATGACATATCTGCTCTCAACACAAATCCTTTCAAAATAGTGTCAAATAAAGTAGACCCCTGTCATTAAAATAGAGATTATTAACTCATGATGGGAGTTTAATATAAAGTTACCCAATATAAGCTAAAACTACGCTCATTGCATCAAGCACATTGTATTCATGACTGAATACAAAGTGTTTGTTTCTTCTAAAACTTGAAAAAACAACGTGGATAATCATTTAACTAGGTCTAGGAATGCAAAAAAAGAGGAAACATAGACCAATGTAAAAAGTTAATAACCACAACATGACCTAGATTGTCTAGTTTTGATGCCCCCTGATATTTCACCAGCTTGCAATTAATGTTAGCTAACAAATTTTTTTTCCAGTGTCTTGTAGCCTATCATTTATTATTTTTAGCAATGCTGGTAAAAGGATATGTGGGGGATTAGCCAAATGGCATGTGCATTATGGTGCAAAGTCAAAATGATACATCGAGCCGTCATTGTGGTAACGTGAGTAGTACTACTAGTAGTCGGTGATGACTCGCTAACTAGCAATCTGGCACACAGACCCATGGCTATGATAAGTTAACGAACTGGTCTCTCGCTATCTATCGTCGTCGTATACCTGTATTTAATTCAACAACACACTGGGTAAACTATAATTACATATGTGTGACAAATGAACTAATTGGAAACTTGCTACAATTTCAAATGGTTCCTGTCCACACTTACTCTCTATCTACTCTTCGGATTGAGCTGAGCGCTAGCATAACCCAAACGTCACGAGACTCAATGTCAGCTAATAAATGGTAGGACCCACTCTAGGTGTGCATTCGGGGGGTGTTTGAACTTAATTACCCCCCCCAGTAATTCACACTCTGCCTAAGAGCATAGACGTTTCAGTATCTTCATCCGTGCCCTAGGCCCCCGATAATCCCATTAACCACTACCTACTAACTGTCTGTCACTTGAACCTGCCTGGTGAGTAGTTTTCTGTAAAATGTTCATGATCAAATATCTCACTTAAGGCAAGTCTTTCACTGGAATCTCTTGTCGTGGCTCGTTATTCCCACGCATAACACAAGCTAGCCAAGCCGATCAACATAAAACAAGCCCACGACAATATACCAGTGCTGTATTTAGCATATTGCATCACCATTTATTATTTTGCAATCAAACAGCAGAGTTTAAAACTAGTTTAGAAAATGGCTCATAGAACGTCTTTTCCTGAATTAAAAAAACTACAGCCGTTTCTAACCAGGGGGGTGGGCCTTTCCTGGTTCTCTGAGTGACACTTATCAAAATGCGGACAGTTCAATTTAGGGTTGATTTGCTGTGATCTCATACACCTAGATCATGACAACTTGGATATGGAGGATATGAATATTTTGTTGGACACTAAAAATTTGATATGGAGGATATGAATATTTTGTTGGACACTAAAATTCAGCCATATTTATTTGAACAGGAATTTAGCGAGGAGGAACTTCCATAAAGCTGCACATATGACAGTGGAAGGCTGCAGACTTATTTTAGAATATAGAAAGTTGATCGGGAAGAGACAGCCGAGACTTGCCGGGCCAAGGAGGCAGATACAGCTGAGTAAGTAGCTAGCTAGCTATTATAATATGTCATGTTGAAAAACAAACATTTAGATGTGTGGATCAATTTGAGGCTGTCCTTTTTTTTGCTTGTCGGCTAGGTAACTTTAGCTAGCCAAGTTGTTCTTGTACTTATAAAGCAATAAGGCAATTATCTTTATAAGGTTTGCCAGTACCAGTGTAGTATTTTGCGATGGGAACCGAGGTTGTAGTGTAAAGTAATTCATGCTCATAGATTTAGTGGCGCGTTTGGGTCGCGCAATGAGCTATGGGCATTATGGTTAACAGTTAATTCACAATTTAAATGGCGGTGGTCATAAAAATACTGTACTCTCACTTACGTTGATACTACTACCCGAACTCGTTCCATATACTTACTTCATTTAGCATAAACAACCACATATTGTCGGTGAAGTATGCCTTTAATAAATAGTTGTTTATTTTACGCACTTGTTTGGTCTCTCTGTGTTCCCATTCACCACGGCTCATACACTGGGTAGTGTTTGGCCCTTCCTCACCCTAGGCTGATTCAACATAGGAGAGGGCCGTAACAACATGACATGACAGCTGGAAAACTGGACAAATATCCATGATACCAAAACTTGTGAATGCATAGAATGGGTACCTAAATGAATTACAATAGTGGCGGAAAAAACATGATGCCTGAACATTCTGCTCAACCCTTACCTTGTGTGACGTCACCAATGGGACATTTTAATTCTAAACATTACTTTTATTAATAATAATGAAAAGAACACATTTAATTTAGAGGTGCCTTTCTAGACACCCAAGGTCACGTACATGTCATAGAAATACAATGAAAACAATGAGTTCAGTTTAACATGAAGTAAACACAGGACAGATACAAGGGTATAGCGAGAGGGAAAATCATAAGAAGGTAAGGGGATCGGGAATATTACTACATGTGCCAAGTGCCAAGTTCTTTTTTTAAATAGGTGAGTTTTGAGGTGACGTTTCAAAATGGTGTCTTACTGCCAGGAGGCCAGCTGGGGGGGGGGGAGGGGGAAGTAGGTTAGATAGGTAAGTAAGAGGCCAGGCTATAAAAAGCTTTGAAGGCAAGGATAAGGGTCTTGAAATCAATCCGGGACTGGACAGGGAGCCAGTGTAGCTTGATGATACTGGGCGTGATGTGGTCACTGGGCTTTGTGCAAGTGATGATACGGTCAGCTGAATTATGGACAAGTTGAAGCCTGTTTGAAAGTTTGTGGAGGATTCCAGAGAGTATAGCATTCTAGTAGTCAATCTGGGAAGTGACACAGGCATGTTTCAGGATTTTAAAAGAGATACTATAAAGTAAAATCATACACTTTGTTTAATATTCTTTAATGTCTCCTCTTCCAAAGTAGTATGTGTTTCTAAACAATGCTCAACATAAAATATTTGCATAACTATGAATAAATAGTTTCGTCATCATAAGAAATTCTAATTTAGCTACATAGGCCTACAGAAGACAATGACTCTTGATAGTACTTACATTAAATTACTTATTCTACATATATTTCTGCAATGTATTTGGATACTGTACAATATAAATTACTTTTATAACTGCCTTTAAGACAAAGTTTAGGCATTGGTCCATTGTGGTTGCCTTTGTTTCAAAACATACATAGTATCTTTGCTGTAAGCAGTCTTTACGTTGATGAAGGACGTGTTTCAATTATTCATATTCTCTAAATGTATGTTCCCATTAAGAAAAACATTTTCTGGTGTACGGCAGAATCAGCATAAATCATTGAGAATACCTGAGGACAAAACAGAATTATTACAAATCAAAATGTTTTATCTTTGGGTTAAGCACAGATACATAAGGCTATCTGTCTCTGTAGGGTCAACTATACGTTGTTATTTCACTAGATATAGGAACTTTGCCTTGCCTTGTGCTCATTCTTTAACTGAAACCCACTGGCATACACCTCAGAAAAACATCAAAAGCTATTGTACTTCCTAATAAATATAGCTTAACATGCCCACCATATAAAACATTCCACAATAAATCTGTTGGTCATGTCATATCAGGGCACAGCCTGACAAAATAACGTCAATCCATTCAATAGAATCATTAAAAACTAAAATGCCTATATGTTTTTGAAAATTATAGTTTGTAAAGCCCTTATGCAAACTAAATATTTTAGAAACTTCCCATTTGTAAACACATACAAATAAGAATATACAACTTAACACATGGTTTTCAATACTTGACCTGGTATATGAAACTAATTTAATTTGGTTTGATCTGTAAATCATGTATTCCCCATCGAACAGAATCAATGTGTACAACAATACATCAATGTACAGTTTAGGCTCTACAATTATTCGATACAAAATATAAGCACAGTATATTACTTTTTAAACACAGGAACGCCATCAACTTGGACAGAAATCCATGACCTTATATTTGAAAAAGAATATATTGGAAGCACTTCATTTGGTTTTATCAATGCCAAAACGTGCCAAATGATACTAGGAAATATGAAGTACATATTGCTTGACTGTCCTATCCATCTTGATCAGCACTACTGTATATGGCTGTACCTTACACATGGCCAGTAGGCGGAGCTGGTGCGTTGAATTGGAAACTGGTCATTTGTCGGGCCTACGTCTTCCAGTAAGGATTTAGTTGTCATAATCTATGTGAAATATGCTGAAACAAAGCTACACTATCACCGAGCAGACTTTGCATAGGATCATCTGTCATCATAACATGCAGAAGGATAGTTTCTTTGCCAGTGGCTGGGAACAAAACAGTTCGCTTCCAGTCTATTCGGGCACTCATCAGTCGTGGTATTGAGTCACTGACATGGAAGTCCTTAAGGGGCCGTGTCCACTGAACGCGCTAAAACGCGAGGCGCTGCGCTTTTTTATAGAAATGTGCGCTTTCGACGCGCCTTTTTGTTGCTATGCAACAGACGTAGAGTCTACGCCGTAGTGGTTAGCATCGTAACCATCAGTTTCTAGCTGCTAACGTTACAGCTTTGAGTCTTTTTTACAATCGTACTATCGTAGTTAGTTGTTAAAATGACTCCGAAACAAAAGCCTAGTCATTGCTCTAGTAGCAGGATTTGACAACTAGGACTACTCATGATGTACTACACACAGGCCTACTTCTATCTGTCCGATCTAACGTTACTTTAGTCCCGTCCCCCCCATTTTCTTCCCCGCTTACTACACTAAACTAGACTAATTTCGATCGTTCATTTGAAAATATATATATATAAAAAAAAAAATAATACAACTGATGTATATATTAAAAGTGTCCTTTTAATGTATGATCGTACTGCTTCTGGAAATCTGATATCGCTAAATTATTTAGTTTTCCATGTCGGTGTTTGTGTATTTTTATTTTTAGTCCTGCCTCTAATTGATTTTGATTGGCCAGCAGACAAAAAGCGACATTGACGAGCGCCGCACTTTGGAAAAAGTTGAACTATTTTCAACTGGGGCGCTGCGCGCAAATGGAAAAGCGCCTCTCAAAGACACGCGAGGCGCGTCGCGTTGAAAAAGCAGCGCGCCAGTCGCATCTTTACATTAGGAATGAGTGGGGAAGAGGCGCTGGAAGTTGAAAAAACGCGTTCATTGGACACGGCCCCAGCTTCTTCCAGTCTATTTGGGCGCTCTTCCATCATCAGTCGTGTCAAGTCACTGGCATGGAAGTCGTTTAGACAGCTTCTTTCAGTCTCTGTCATGTTTATTGGCTGGGTCGGGGAGGGCAAGAGCACATGCTGGTGTCCCAGCTCACTGCAATGACGCCACATAAACTCTCTGGGCTTGCCACTGTGACTGTGTATGTGTGTGTGTGTGTGCGGGTACTAGTGCAAGTGTGTTTATGTTTGTGTCGATAGAAAAACACGACTAAATGCAGGCAAGAGGATTAGAACAGGACGAAGATATCTTCTCAAAGAGAATGAGAAGAAAATTTGTTATGGACAAAGAGAGGGAGAGGTAAAGGGAGATAGAAAAAGGAAGGAAAGAAAATGAATAGGTTTTAAGAAGATTCAAAACACTAAGTCAGGAGGAATAGATATGGTTAAGCATTCATTTTGAATACATGAAACACATGCATGATGTATTGTAACATCTTCCTTGTTCCAGTATCAAACAAATCAAGGATTAGCTTCTTTCAAGTCCCAGGGATAGTAAAGTAACTAAGTGTGAGAATTGACACAAGTTACACAAAATGTGTTGTTTAATCTATGCGGATTTGAACCCGGACCTTTGAGGACATTTGTGTGTTTGGGTCTATGTTTGACATTTGAAATGCCAAGCATATCGAATTCCTTCATCAGACTCACAGGGGAACTAGTGGGTGCAGAGGGATTCATTGTATGCTACTCATTGTAAGTCCACGCATACTTCGGTCAACCACTTTACTGTTTTAGGTTTGCTATTCCTTTTTTTGTGTGGGGTTAGAGTTGACTGAGGTCCAAATGTTTGTACTTAGTCCAGGTGGCTGTTTATTATTACCTGGACCAGCTCTTGTTACACAGACTGCTCCTTTAATTCGATTTTAAATCTCAATCTCAGCTTTCTCAATAAGAAATCCTCTTAGGTCTCGAAGTGGCCACATCTGTCATTCAACCTTTTTTGCTAAGTTCCTGTGATCCTTATTTAGATGTTTACAAGTGCTGATGTCCAAAGCTGTAACCAGTACAGTGAAGTTCCAAAGCTTGATGTTATTGCAGCATTCCCAGACCAAAAAGTAGCTCCAGAGGTCGGAGGGGAACACACACACACACACACACAAACACACACACATACTTGCAAAGATTGTTTGTATGCATCAGTGCATACATTTACACAGATACACACACTTGTTACCCAGACATGCCAGCTGGAGAGACCTAGACCCACAGTGACTCCTTTGTCTCAGTCCCCAGGGAGGGTAAAAGTGTTGCTATGTACATGTGTGTCTCTCTGCCTCCTTCCCCCTATCCCTTTCTCTCTAGTCTACACTCCGCGCTCTCTCTTTATCTCTCTATTTTTATCCATCCATTCCCCTTCTCGCTCTTTCTAGAAATCCGTAAGTGGTCCCTGCCTTCTGTCCTTATCTGTTAGTCCACCTGGTGCCAGAGGGGAACGAGGCGGTCGGCTGATGGGAGCTGACATGACGGCGCTGATATCCCGCAGCATGGAGCTAACTTGTCTGGTTCCCTGTGTGCTGGACCTGATGGAAGGGAAGCCCTGCTCGGTGCAACAAAGGAGGTGGGGCAGGGGTCTGGCTGCAGGATGGGTAGGGTTGGCTAGCTGGCTACGGCTGTAGGTGGATGGGTCCAAGAGGAGATGGAGCTGGAGCAAAGAGAAGTGGAGGTTGAGATAGGTAGATAGCTGGGAATGTTGGGGTTCAACGTTGGGACCGATGAATAAAAAGGTGTTACAGGTCAAAGTACATCTTCTACCACGCTTTCGCTCTCCTCCTCCTCGTTTGTAAATATGTTTTCATTGGGTCCAGAAAGTTCTTGTATGGCAGCAACAACAATTGGAAGAGTAGCTGCTGTGCAGTCCTTCAAATCTCCTTTCCCTCAGAAGTCTCCCAAAGCCCCAGGCTTTACACCCTCCGTCTCCGCCGCTCTCTGCAACTAGCATGGACCTCTGAGCGCTTGGCTTCTCAGACAGTGACCTCTGTCTTACTGTGGCTGGAGTAGCTCTTATGCCGGGTGTGGTGGTAGTAGGAGGGTTGGGATGGGTGGAGCTGACCCTGGACCAGCACCAGGCCCTGGCCCGGGGAGGGGCCGTAGCCGCTCCCTCCTCTGTGCGGCTGGTTGTACAACTCTGGGAGGTTCTCAATGCTGTACTGCCTTCGTGTGGAGTAGGCGTGGCGGCGCATGTGCCCCGGATGGGAGGTCTGCCGCTGTATGTGGCGCCCACTAGAGTCCCAGGATTTGAAGGCGGAGCTGGAGAGCAGGGGGGCCGTGGTGGAACTGGGCAGGCGGGCACGCTCCAGGTGGCTCTGGGGGATGGAAATGGAGAGGGGTGAGTGGAGATCGTGCTGGGCTGGCGGCATGGAGGCCTGGTGGAGGTAGGATTTGTCTTTGAGTTGCAGCGCCACTGGCTGGAAGGCAGGGGGCCCTGGCGGCTGGTAATGGGAGAAGTCCATCAGGGGGTAACTCTTATAGTAGCCACGCGACGCTGTGTCCGCTGTGCGGAGGAAAGAGAGAAAAAGAGAAAATGGGTTAGAGGTAGAGAAAGATTTGAAGGGAAGAAAGTTGCTGTAACACTTAGACCAAGTGCCACTGTCTGTTTCCAGGACACAGAGGGTTTTTTTTTTTTTTTTGATATGATGCGCATACACCTTTGATTCTGACAGCTACCCCTCAAGTGACCTGCCAACCTGAAAACACTGGGAACAAAAGGTCTGCTTTCTGACTTGTGTGTCACCTGTTTCTCCAGATGGAACCCTTCCATGGCCAGAGCACAGGCAGGGTCCTAATAATAAACTACGGCCAGTTGGCAGGGGGGGGGGGGGTGAAGTAGTAAGCAAAGACAAAGAAGATGAGGTTTGATGTAGGTGGGTGGGGTGGGGTGGGGTTGAGGAGGAGGAGGAGGTGAAGGAGGAGAACGAAGAGAAATTACAAAGGTGAAGAGGACTACAAAGCAGGGAAATAGCAGGAGGGGTGAGGAGAGGAAGGTATAGCATGGTAGGTTTGAGGTAGGAAGGATGAAAAGGCAGAAGAGATGCAGAAGGAGGAGAGGAAAGTGTGGCGAGGTAAGTCTGAGGGGAGGAAGGAAGGAAGGGGGTTTGTTAATCCGGTGGGTGTTTGTGTCACAAGGCATCAGCTCAGAGGGACAGCCTTGGTCTCGATGCGGAGGTCAACGCCCCTGGCTTCCTTGCGTTAGTCACAAACATGCACGTGATCTGATTTTGTATGTTGAGGTGCGTGCCCATGCACGTGTTGTCGGCCTGTGTGCGTGCACTCTCCACAAATAGCCGTCCCTCCCGTGATCGTTAGAGTCAGGTCCTGTAGAGTAAAGGGCCGTTCACACAGTGGCTCTCCAGGAACCTCCCCTGACAAAGGCCTGAGAAGAACCACTCAAATGTGGTTAGGGGGTGGATATTTGGGATAGCTACATATAGCGTATGAACCTAAAGAGAATACACCCCAGTGGGTATAAATGATGGGGGTGTCCCGGTGGCCCATCGGGTTAAAGCACATACCACAAAGGCTAGTTCCTAACAGGATATCTAAAAAAAATAAATCAAGATAATCGTTGTTTTCCATTCTGTTTTTGTCTTTGTGGTTGAGGTTTGTATTAACTGGATGATAATACCGTTTTTCTTTTTGATTGCCGTTTTTGCTTTTTGATGCACTGGTTGAAACTGAAGCCACTTTTTCAAAACTCTCCAGTAGTCTCCATTACCAACACGCAT
This sequence comes from Aplochiton taeniatus, assembly GCA_017639675.1. Lineage (NCBI taxonomy): Eukaryota > Metazoa > Chordata > Actinopteri > Galaxiiformes > Galaxiidae > Aplochiton > Aplochiton taeniatus. Next base: position 589,724 of record CM030187.1, read on the forward strand.
CTTGGCCAAACAGTTAATCTCACCTCCAAAACTCACTCAAGCCACCAAAACACTTCATACATGTCTCTTGTACGACCATGGAACTGACAACAATTCTCACTGAGAAAGCATAGTTATTGCTCATAACACACTGACTTATAAAACACAAACAGGGAGCATCACATAAATGATTAACTTTTATCTTCGAAGTTTAAGTGATTTTCCACATAAATCAGTATTTCATTTATAGAATGAGAATAAACACCATTTCACTTTATTGACTGTACTACAGTATATGTAACAAGTATGAATCAGAAATGCAGCAATTTGCTTCAATATCAGTTTTTTTCTGTATATCCTCCTGAGAACTGAAGAAAAACATTATCCATACTTTTATTTCTTTTTGTGAAATCCTACATGTTTAGGATGAAATAAGGATATTACAATTTAGATTTTGAACTAAAAAAATTTATTTTTATTTTTATAGCATGTCCTCTGTAGTAGACGTTGGGACTATTTTTATGGAAAAATAACTTAAGAAATCTAGCCGAACAACTTTTTACTTTTACTTTTTTAAGTTGAACTTCCATTAAACAGAAAACTGTTTAATGTCTTTTATATTTCATTGCAAGTTACATCTTCTTTAGTGGTGATTTTAGCAATGGTATGTCATGAAGCAATTTCTCTTTTTGGAAATGCAGAGGAACATCTTGCATTTACTGCATCTTATGTATGTCTTGCTCTTGCAGCCCCTATTCCTGCATCTTTCTGCATGTTTGCAGTCAATCATCTCTGGCATGTGTTTGGCACCATATTTACGCAGAGATGCCTCTGGTTGTGGAATCCTCATTTTCGTTGGTGGTCTGTAATCTTCTTCACTCTCTTCACTTTCACTTGCACTATCTCCAGTTGACGCTCTGTCCATAAGCTCTTCAGCCAGGTACAATTTAAATTCCAGGTATTGCTGAGTGCATTTTGCAGCTCGGCTCAGTGCTTTGCTATCAGACTTGTACTGGATCCAGGAGTTTGTAATGGCAACATCAAAGAAGTGGAAGATCACACGTGTAGTCCATTTTTTGGTCCTGCTCGACATCCTGTAGAAGCTCAGCATACGGTCGCAGAGGTCCACTCCCCCCATATTGTTATTATACTCTGCAATGACTGCTGGTCTTCTCACCTGGACGTGTGCCTTGTCTTTCTTCGACCACCTAGTACAGATGGCTTCCGGCTCTTTCCCAAATGCAGTAGAGGCCATAATTACTGGCTTGTTGTCAAACCATTTTGTGACAGCCAGCTCAGGAATCCTTCTGACCACCATCACTGATGCTCCTCTTCCTTCTTTTTGAAGTTGTTTGTCACCAGGAAGCTTGCAGGGCTTTGGCACCCTGTTCTTCATTATGGTTCCAGTGGCTGGCAGGCCCTTTTCCAGCAATGCATCAATAAGGTTCACTGTTGTGAAATAACGATCAAAGAACAACTGAGTTCCTCTTGGAGCAGATTCCACCATGCGTAAGACTGCTGCTGCCCCGATGCCCAGTCCTTTGTCAGTAAAGGTATTCTTCCCCTGGTACACTTTAAAGTCCAACATCAAACCATCTGGAGAGGCGAGGACAAATACCTTCAGACCAGTGGGATAAGGCTTGCCTGGAACATACTGCCTGATTGGACAGCGGCCTGTGAAAGGGATCATTTGCTCATCTATGCAGAGCTTTCCAGGTTTTGGTAGGCTAAGGCAGCCTTGTTTCACTCTGTCAAGGAGGGGTCTAACTTTCCAAAGAATGTCAGCCTTCATTGTTTCTTCTGTTGCATCCAGATCGTTGACAACTTTCAGTGAATTTCTCAACTTGAAGAACCTATCTCGTGTCATTGTGTTGCTTATTATTGGTACTTTTGTTTTGTTGGCCCAAAACATTTTAATTCTGGGGTAACCCAAACAGGATATGTAAACTGATATACCAAAGAAGGACTGCACTTCCTGTGGTGTGGTATTCAGAGATACTCCTCTAGTTAGAAGCTCACGCTGGTTTGTGAATGCTGCAAAGTCTTCAAATACTTTTTCATCAATGTATTGGGAAAAGTATTGGATAGGACTCCAGTTTGCACGGGTTGCAGGGTTGTTGTGGATATCAGGAGGCACTGGTAGCACTGGTGAGAATCTGTTATGATAAAAAAGACAAAATAATGTAATTACCATGTTGTTACAAAATATCCTATTGGTGATTTACAAATAAGCACATCATTTCATTGTCCTCTGAGAGATGAGATGGTTTAGTTGATATTGTTATAACAATATTTCTGTATAAATATAATCTGTAATACTGAGCTGCCAAAACTACCAACAATTTACAGTACATCTGACATTATTTACACTTTTTATGGTTATTCTGAGTTAAACTTAATATTACTTGCTAATCCTGGCCTACAGTGGAGCACGTATTTCCTCCTGCACTGTGTCTGTCAGCTCATCTGATGAGCTTCCTGCCTCATCTTCAGAGCTTTCTACCTCTTCTTCAGCAGTCGGAACCACATCCTCAGCATTTTCCTCATCTGACAAATCTACATCTGAATCTCCCTCAACTATTCTGAACAGTATTTTCTCTGCCTCGGATCTGTCTCCTACAACAAAGTAGAAATGTGAAATTGTGACATTACTATCGTCCTGATGTCCACTACAGAGGACATTGATAAATTCACTGTTAGTTCAAGTTACAAATAATTAAACTGCCATCAAAACATACAACTTGATTCCTAACATCTTAATATAAAAGAAAAAGTATGATTGTAATAAACAGAAGTGAATTATTAAACAATATACGACTTACCTTTTCCCTTTCCATAAAATGTGCTTGTTCCTATGGAAGCCATTTTGTTTAAGAAGGAAGAGGAAGTTGTCATCATCCCATACTTACACATGAGATATCATTGGAAAGGCCAGGATGTCCTCTTGCGAGTACAACAGGACTGAATAGGGTAGCTCAAGCAAGTAAAAAAATAGACCAAAAGAACAAATGTCTACTACAGAGGACATAAATGAATGGGTCGGGTCTCAAGAGGATATTGCATAGTGTATAATAAGTATTGTAAGTTGTGAAAAATCTCAAGTTAAATACGTAAAGAACAAAAGAATTCCTGAAATTCCAGGGCTGCAGTAATATTTATAAAAAGAACCCATCAACATGCATAGTATGATCACTATAGTGACTATTCAATTGATTTTCTTACTTAGTCACGGGGGTGGTAGATGGTCAAGGGTGTTCTTTACGCGCATTTGTTTACCTAATATTGTAGTTGTAGTGTCTTGATGTGATGATTGTTGTGTAGTGTGGTAAGAACCGTGATTGTTCCCGCCGTCTAACACACCACACAACTATTCACTTGTGATCTTAATAGTTACACGCAATGTAGTAATAGGTCTATTGCATTGATTGATAATGGCTTGGTGTTAAATCAATATTAAATCATAAAGAGAAAGAGAGCGACGATTGCTTGCAGTCTTCTCCTTTCCTGCCGGCAATACAATCTTCGCATGGCGAGGACGTTTATTTGGCGAATTTGAACTATCCTACAGTAATGCGCCTGAAGTTAATAATGTAATTAAATTGAGGCAACAACATTTGTTGATACATTTTTCATTTTCCCCATTTTCAACCGAATTGACAGCACTGATGTCAGACGCACGCCCGATTTCAAGAAATCATTGTAAAGTACAGGGAGACGCAGCCCCTGTTGATGACAACGGAACGTTAAGTATGTCATGTAAAGTTCTTTAGTGCGATCGCATAATTGCAATGTGAAACCAAAACGGATGTGATCAAATGTATACAATGCAACAAAAACATGAACCTTGGATCGGACTTTCAGGTGTGAAAAGGCCCTTAGAAGGCTGAAAAATCTCCCGAGCGCTGTCACTGCTTTCTGCCATGTTTTCATTGAAAAACACCTAAAAATAAACCCACGTGGCATGCGGCGCCTGAGCGCCTCCGTCTGAGATTTGCCAACGTTGGTTGATGCTGGACAGTATTCACGTGAGGTTTATCAAACCGGGGTAACGGTTTTAATGATAATACACATTTTCACGGTAATACTAACCGTCGGGGATTTTTATCGTGGTTAACCATTAAACCGGTAACCATTACACCCCTACTTTGCAGCAGAGGCTTTGTTTTCTTCAGTGCTCTAAAGTATTGGAAATGATTACAACACAGACTGTTGGCTTTAACGTTTGCAAGCCAAAGCTGTAGTAGATAGCTAACGCAAACCATTCAACTATGTGAGGTGATTCATATCGTGCAACTACTGTTGTTGAATAGTGCTTTAATGTGCGTGTAGTTTGTATTTTTCGCGTCTCATGCACAGATCATAACCAATAAGGGTTATTTAAGATTATAACCAGGGTCGAGTAACTTTCAAACCGCAACCGAGCGCAATCATGCCCGGGAATAACCAAAGTTCCAACTCTATAGGCCTCTCCCAAACCACCCCCACACACTCTCCCTACCCACTTCCCCTACGTTGGCTCTTCGCGCGATGCAGACTCAGTGATCGCGTGCAACGCCGTTGTGTCATGGAGACGCTGCTTACAAATATAAGTTCCGTGCGACCCGTACTGCGATCTGCAGAAACTAATACATGCATTTAGTATTATCATACAGCGATTAACAGCTTAATTTGTTACATTGTGTTTAGACTAGTAATATAATTATTTGATTGTGTTGAAGTGTTGTATTTACAGAGACGGTTGCAAATTCAATGCAGCTGATTAAGATAGGAATGAAGAACGAATGTTCACTGAAAAATTATAATAAATATATTATATAAATAAATAATAAAATGCCACTAAAGATGGGGTAATATTTTTTTTTTTTGAAGCCTATTATTAATGCTGTTGGTGTATCTGAGATGTTTCTGACCAAAACATTTTCTTCAATATTCTTGCGGACAAGCATTATTAAGGAATGAGACCTTGAGGCTATGCTATCATGTCATCCAAAGAAGCCTAAAAAATGTGAGAACGTAATGAAAGGACAATTTGTTGTCACATAATTAACAAACTAGGATATTGTTATTTTCGTCACTGACTCCCCGTGTCGGGAGTGGATAATTATATGGTCTTCTTAGATGCTGCAGTGAGATTTCTACTTTCAACAACAGCTGGTGGATCAAAACAAAAGTTGCTGCAGCTAACGAAAGTTGTTGATATGAAACTATGGTGACAAAAAGTTACGACACAGTTCCTGTTTCCGTATAGACCTACGTTATAATTTTATAGTAGTTAAGCATTTACGTGATCGTTTAGGCTAATGGATCGTATCGGATTATACTTTTTTTTATTTCAGATATCCGATCCAGGGATTTTGGCCTGTATCGTACCGATACTGAGTATCAGACAGATCGGCGCATTCCTAAATAAGAGCTACACATTTTGAATTATTTAATTTTAAAAATGAATGCATATTCAACCTCTTGAAATTGAATGTTATGAATTGAAACAGAATTTTACATAAAATGTCAATGTATTTTATACATTTTCAAATGCTAATTACGAAATTCATTGCCAATGTTTCAGGTTCTCAAACTTTAAATTCAATTGTAACAATATATTATTCATTCAAAGTCTGAGATGCATTCAGATTCAGTTTTCAAATTCAACTCGACAAATTCAGATTCAAAACTTGTCTCTGTGATTAGTGCCACCAGGAGAAGAAGATGAACACAGATCCAATCAAACTCAGATGTAGCCAATCAGAATGTGTCATAGGAACAGCTGTGTTACCAGAGAGAACTACATGACTAGTCGTGTTTTTTTTTTCATGTATGTATTCATGTGTTTGTATTAGTGTGTGAGAATTCTCAGCTGTGTTATGTCCAACTCTTTGTCAAGTCAGATCAGTGTTTGCTGCCAGGCAATGTGTGTGTACCTGGATGTTCATTTGTGCATATGAAATCTGTGAGAAGGAGAGATTGAGAACAAACTCTTCTTAATAGAAATGTATTTTGCATTAGACTCTGAATGAAGAACCGCTGAAATTATTTGTAGTCCATTTCTCTAATTTCCTCTTTACATCGTGAAGACAAGTCGTCTTCTTGTCCCTCCATCTGAGAGAGGGTATGGCTCTGAGTGGCGGAGGGACCTCCTACCCTTTAACAAACTGCTTTGCCTTTTGTCATGTTTAGATCCTACCCTTTAACAAACTACTTTGTCATGTTTAGATCCTACCCTTTAACAAACTGCTTTGTCATGTTTAGATCCTACCCTTTAACAAACTGCTTTGTCATGTTTAGACCCTACCCTTTAACAAACTGCTTTGTCATGTTTAGATCCTACCCTTTAACAAACTGCTTTGTCATGTTTAGATCCTACCCTTTAACAAACTGCTTTGTCATGTTTAGATCCTACCCTTTAACAAACTGCTTTGTCATGTTTAGACCCTACCCTTTAACAAACTGCTTTGTCATGTTTAGATCCTACCCTTTAACAAACTGCTTTGTCATGTTTAGACCCTACCCTTTAACAAACTGCTTTGTCATGTTTAGATCCTACCCATTAACAAACTGCTTTGTCATGTTTAGACCCTACCCTTTAACAAACTGCTTTGTCATGTTTAGATCCTACCCTTTGCTCCATGCCCGTGTGTCTCGTGGTGATTTGTGGTTGATGTGATTTTTCCTAATGCCAAATCGACTGTAGTAGTTTAACTACTGTATTTACAAACTAATCTACATGTCGACATTCATTCAAAATCTGCAGTTCATAAGGCCTTTCCAGGACAAAAGTAGGACGTGAAAAATATAAAAAATCTATATAGGAGCAGTGTTAGTGTTCAGTTTGCCCTTTCCCTGACTCCAATAGCCCTGTGCCTACCGCCATTATATGTTGTACGTTGATGATAATGATGCTGCTCCATGTGCCATCCAGGAAAAGCCCAGAGTGTGTGCATGGTGTTGTTCTGGTGCAGAGGACGAGCTCGTTCATTAGTTGTTGTTCTTTTTGCCAGAAGGAGAACATCTTCGTCAGGTGACAGCTTCAGAGCCTCTAGTATGCTCTGAAGGTCATAGTGTCGCTCCCAGTTAGGGTTACTGCTTGCTGTCCCTAGTGTTTGAGTGTACGAGTGCTCCCCAGACTTTATTAGTGTGCGTGTGGTAATATGTGTGTGTGTATACGTGTGTCAAGGTGTGTGTGTGTGTGGGCCAGACTTACCCACAGCTTTGAGGGAGGTGTACTTGTTGAGGCCCAGCCCGCTGAGGTTGCTGTGGGGGTGCGGAAGCCCAGGGCCAAATGGAGGAAAGCCCGCGTTGTTGAGATGGTACTGCTCTGCAGAGGGAGAGGGAAACAGACAGAAACAAGAGTCATGAAAGTCTGTAAACACCCCGAGATGAAACCCTCAACCCTGCATGAAAGGCTATTCTCTTCACATCAAAGGCCAAAATCAGGATTTCAACTGTAGGCCCAAATGGCTCCTTGCAGTGGCGTGTCCAGACCTTTTTGACTGGTGATGGCCCAAGTGGGGCATTAATTATGCAGGGGTGGCATGAAGTAGGCTACGAGCACACACACACACACACACACACACACACACACATACACACACACACACACGTCAGAATAGTATTTGCCATTGTTATCTCCAATACCCATATCTACTTCAATTACTAACATTACAGTGTTAGTAAGCACAGAGTGGCACCACACCAATGTTATATAAAGCTTCCATTCTTTGTTCTTTAAAGACCTCCAAAAGTAGGCTACATACAAAAGAAAACAAGGTTTTTGGCAGGCTAGACCCTACTCTGGCGCATTACTGCCTCAGGTTTAAGAATGAATTCCACCTATAAACAAAAGTTTGGTCTACTCAGTGTTGGGGAGTAACTAGTTACATGTAAAGGCGTTAAGTAATTAAATTATAAAATCAATATTGTAATCTGTTACAGTTACAGAGAAAAATATGTAATTAAATTACAGTTACTAATCAAAATGTTGGTGATTACAAAGGTGTTACATCGGAATATATTATTCCATGTTGTCGGACAAGAACGCCTTTCAGTGCTGGAAATTCAATGTTCCTTCTGAAATCAGGAAAGGGCTCTAACCTTATTGTGCAACGTAAATCGTGTTTACCAGCGGTGATAATGCTGTCAACATCGAAATGTTTGATGTCAAACCTGAGAAAACATCAACAGGTATAACTTAATTTGACCACAATCAGTCAGAAATAAAGTACGCCTCCCACCCCACCATTTTATTAATGTCTGTTCAAGATGTCATTTAGCTCTAGGCTACATTTGGTCAGTGTCCGCCCAGTAGGCTACTTATTTATCTTTAGTCTATTCATTTTTGTATTTATTTATTCTAATAAATAGGCTAACCTTTATTATTATAATAAATGTTTTTAGGGCTTTTCAGCTTTATTGCCCAGTTTAAACTAACATTTCATGATATATAACATTTATTTTTGTTAGACAAGTAATCAAAAAGTTATCAAATGTAATAAGTTACATTACTTTAATGAAGTAATTAAAATATTTACATTACATATTACATTTCTAACAGGGTAACTAGTAAAATGTAACCTATAACATTTCAAAAGTAACCTCCCCAACACTGTCTACTCATCAATCAGTTCAAACTAAGTCCCCCTTCTGACATTACCAATCATGCCCATGCCACCCCCTGGACTGGGAGCCTCTGACTCCTTGGGACCAGGTCCTTCAGCTGCCATGCCTAGTCCTGACAGTGGGATTCTACATGGTCCTACAGTGTCGAACAACGGAACAAACCCACTGGGGAATGTGAAAACATTGGTTAATTGAATACACAAGATCTGCTGAAGCCTCCTTGTCCTAGCTAGGCAACACCAGTCTGGCGTTGTTGAAAGAGACAGCCTTTGATGGAAGTTGTCCGGCAGTCTGAAGTAGTGCTCGCAAGAATATTGATTAAGGCACCCCCTCATCCTCCCAACCAACCGCAGTTCCATTACCACTCAGTGAAACCCCTTCTCTGTGTCTACAATTGTTTAGTAGAAGCCCTAAATAATAGATAGCACGTGATAGAAGTAAATGTGTTTGTCTCTGAACATCTGAATGTGTTTGTGTATGTACAAAAGTATGTATGTCTGATCTGAGGGAGCCAGAGTAATATCCCAGTTGTGGAGTGAGCAACTGGATATGTGTGTGTGTGTGTGTGTGTGTGTGTTTGTGTGCGTGTGTGTGTGTGTGTGCGTGTGTGTGTGTGTGTGTGTGTGTGTGTGCGTGTGTGTGTGTGTGTGTGTGCGTGCACTGAGACGGTGCTGATTGAGTGGAGGGACGGTCACGTTGGGAGCGGCACAGCTTCAAACAGACTTGGGGCTGGAAGGGTTACATGATCACAGCTGTAGCTGACAGGCCTTAGAGACATACACACACTGCCAACCTACTGAATACTAATCACCATGCACACACACACACACATGCACTCACTCGCACTTAATACTCTGAATACTGATTATTGTACCACACACTGACCTACCACAGCAGTTTGGGGGGGGGGGGGGGGGGGGGGGGGGTTGTTAGACAGAGGACAGGAAAAATATTTAGGAATGGGAGTAAGGCATGTGGAGGAGAGACAAATAAAGCTTGGAAAGAGTAAAGCAGGAGACAATGGGGGGCACAGTGGAGGGGGGGGGGGGGGGGGGCTTTGTCCGTAACCCTGCGCTAAAGTGTAGAGTAAAAGAAGGTGGAGGAGCTTTGCTGGGGTAAGAAGGGAGGCGAAGTGCCAGCCGTTCGTCATTGAACCTCACTCTAAGCTCCAACCCCCCACCCCCCCCACCTGAAAATATACAGATGATGACAGTCTGTAAACTTGTGTGTAGGGGGGCTACACACAAGTTTACAGACTGTCATCATCTGTATATTTTCTGGTGCAATAAGCTGATTGGTTGGACTGATCTCTCACAGGTTCTAAAATACTACTCTAATGGTCTAACATGTGTTTGTGTGTGTCTGTGTGTGTGTGTGTGTGTGTGTGTGTAACCAGTGCCTATTCTAGCTCCACTGACCTCTCAGCACGTACCAGGTCATAGTGAAGTATGTGTGGTTGCTTTTGTAGTTCTTTGCATACACCACCACAATGTTACATTTACATTGAGCACGTCAATTGATCACACCAGTCTTGAACAGTCCAAAACACTACACAAAACAGTACAACTACCCTTCTATTAAGCACTGTCTGTCTGTCTGCCTGCCTGCCTGCCGGCCTGTCTGTCTGTCTGTGGTATTGATGGCCTAACTACCCATCTACCCAGCACACTGTCTGTCTGTCTGTGGTATTGCTGGTCTAAGTGTGGGAGGCTCTGTGCTACTTACCAGGATTCTGTTTCTGTCTTTGATGTGTTAAAGTGTTTAACTGGTCATTGGGGATTGAGTGCCTCTATGGGCCTAACCGCTTGATTATTTACTCAGCTGGGTACACACACAGACACAGTCTCACTTTTGCTGTCTCGCTATCTTTCTCTTCATCCCCTGCCTCTGTCTTACACACACTATGCTCTATAATCCCCGGCATGATGAGACCAACGAAAATACAGCAATCACTCGTTAAGTAAAGATTGCAGAGTACACGTCGTTTGAGGTCACGGTAACCTAAGCAGGGGATTGCATCAATCGGAGTGTGCCTTTGTCAAAGAACTTCTCCGTGATCAAGTAAAGAGGAAGGATGTGGGGTGTAACGGAAAGGTGGGACAGGGAATCTGTGCGTTGCGCTATACTCATTGGCCTTAATTGTGATATTGTAATATTACCGAGAGGACCCTTCAGAATCCAGATTCACTTAAGCAGAGAAAAAAGGGCCATCTTAAGATACTCTGTAATACCTCATCTACCTAGTTCTAGCTTTTGCAGGCAGCAGAGCTGCCAACTATTACGCTTTCAGCTCAAGACTCAGGCAAATAACCCCCTTAATACGCTCTCACGCCACACCACATATTTCTGGGTTACACATATTTTTGCACGTAAACAACACGTTAACCACGGGGGGTGATTCGTGCCCTGGCAAGCACACGTGCAAAAAGAATCTGCTTTTTCTATGGATTTATTAGGCATTTTAGTTACAGACGTTATCAAAGAAGGCGTCACGTGTGGCGTCCATATACACGTAGACGTGTGACCCCCTTATGGGGAGTGATTCGTGCCAGCACACAGGCACGCACGCATGCAAGTGTGTCAAACGTGTGTGTTGATTGCGTGTGCACAAGGGCCTGCACCAAGCCAACGCCTAACAAACGTGCGTGTTAATGACGCACAACAATTCCAACAATTTTATAACAACAGCGCCAATCATTCAGTAGCGACAATGCGCCGCTGTTTAATGCAATATTATAGGGGAAACACTGCTTTTAGGCCTATGTATGCCACTGAACTTCAGCACCTCTAACTCAAAATACATTCCGGCGTCCCTTGCTATTACCATGTTTGCCGTTTTTTTTCATCTGTGACTTTATTATCTAAATGTTCTCTCAAATTAAATCGTATGTGTGTTTATGCTCCCTAAAATGTTTAAGTGAAACAGACAAGAATTACCTCTTTCAAGAAAATGGCATCATTGCAGAAACTAGTGTAGAACTGAGTGAAAAAATGACTGTCATTCTCAATAACAGAATAGCAAAATTAATTTACATGGACATTTCTAAATACATACACTCTAATATAAAGTGGGAGATTACTGAGCAACACAAATTTATTTAGTATATTTTTTTAATAAAATATCCCCATAGTAGTTGAATATATATGGCAAATTGAAGAAAATGTCATCATTATTAAGGGTCATAGCCCGAAGGGCTTTACCCTTATTGTAGGCAGGTCAAAACCGTTTTTTTTTTAAATTAAGTGATTAAATAGTCCTATCTTCCAATTTGTTGTTATATAGTAAATGTTTATGAATAAAAACGAATTCATAAATTGTCAGTTTGCCCAAAAGTGAGTTTTCATATTTAATTTCATATTTACCGGGATGTTACTTCCGTTTAGACAGACGCTGGGTCTATAAGCATGAACATCCTACGGCTCACTTTGTTGTTATTATACTTCTTAATTGTGAAAGAATTTATAGATATTTCACAACAGATACCTTAAGAAGCGAAATACCTATACATTTGATATAATTGTTTACCCAAATAAAGTGTACAATGTTGAAAACTTGTACTCTGAAAACCGCTAACGTGTCAAACAGCTTAGCTTTTCTAGGACGCGGTCCCGCGGGACCAAAGTCTGCTCGCAATAGCATTCGTAACATATTGGTGTCTAAAATAATGCCACAGTAAAATATTAATATAGCCTATATCTTTTTATATTATACAATGAGTCCACTGGTAAATAATTTAAATAACCCAGGGCAAGATGATTCGTAAACACTAGCCTAAGTGTTGATTGGATCGAGACTTCATACCTATATCTTAATCATCGGCAGCTCTGATCCATACGGATACTAAACAATTAAATTATTGAATTGATTTAGAAGTTTTCCTACTGTAACGTTGATAAAAAAAAATGTATTCATGCATGCTAGGCTATTATGTTTCTAAAGGTGCTGGCATATATCATGTTTCAAAAGATCTACGTTAGTAGCCTATGAGACAGGTAGCCTACAGACACGTAATTTCAAATTCTACTGAAATAATCCCGTTATCTTCCCGGACATGCGAAAGTCTAGAAACCAATGAAAACATAATTGCTAACCAAAATGCATTGTATTGTTTTCCCGTCACGAGCCAAATCTAATTAGTCACACAGTGGAGAAAGACATAGCTCTAATGCAGTTCAGCGATAATGAAGTAGGCTATAAGGAGCATGCCACATGAGTGGGCGTATCTACAAAGTCCAGCTATCAAGTTCTTACATTTTTGGATCACAGGTCAATGAGACCTCCTTCCAGGTCCAGTTAAAAGCTCTCATGTGACGGATGTAATTTAGGGTAGTAGCAACGCAATTTAAGTATTTAAAACACAGCATCAAGGGCATCACATGATTTGAGGGCGCGTATCTCTAAAGTCCAGCTATGGATTTCTTTCTTAATTTTATCACAGCTCAATGAGACCTCCTTCTAGATCCAGTTTAAAGCTTTCATGCGACGGATGTAATTTCGGGTAGTAGCAACACAATTGAAGTGTTTGATACAAATGTTAACTAACTTAGTTATTTATGGCCGATCGGCGCCGTCGCTCAGTGTCAGTTAATCGTGAATTAATATGGGAAGTGCTCTGCATCTTTGCTTAAACACTAGGTGCGCACCAGTTTTCAGGTCCCGTTTTGGCCAGAAGAAGAGAGATTCCGCTCTGAATGAATTACTTTATTAACTGTTGTCATATGGAAAGATTTAATCTTCAGTGGTTTAAGAAGATGTGCTTAAAACAGTTCATCAATCATTTGATATTAAATAAAACGTATATATTTTTTATAAATTGCTTAAAGTTACGGCTTTTTTCAAGTAAGGACAAAACCTACGCTCTATGGAAGCTAACTATGAATTAGCAAGCATGCATTTCAACACTAATATGTCGTGAAAGTAGGTATTACTTTTGAATGACTTAAGTGATTCAGACCAACAAAAACGGTATATTTTTGTTCATTTAAACAGTTTTAAAACGCTACGCAGGGCAATTTTCTCCAGCGCCCGAGCGTTGTAGCTCTCGTATTGACTACACTGGCGTTCGAATGTTCGACATGCGTACTTATTGTTTCTATACCGGTTAATAAATAAAGATGATTTTGATTGGACCAATTGTTTGACTTGTGGGCGTGGCTTATCACATATATGCTAATAACTAAGTCAATTTTACTCCAATCCTCATGGAACTCGGTACACATCCTCTAGAGATTTAATTGATTATATCAGTTCAGCCATTTCCACATCAGCCTTAGGGGGCGCTATAACAGCCACATTTTGTTTTGTGTTTATTGTCAAAATGACAAATAACACTGGGCTTCAATTTAAAGAAACGTTTTTGCTACTGGAGAATATGAATGTGATCTAAGGTAATGTCAGTGAGCTGATTCAAAATCTGGCCTCAGATTTTTCCCAGCACGCCAGGATTTCAAGATACGACATGCACCTGATAACTGCCTATTCATGATTTTACTGTTCTAAAAGTGTACAGACCAAGGCAAAGAAACTGCTGATCTCATTGACAATATTATACACTTATGGACATTAATTTAAATGCACACATGAAACATCTCAAAACTGTTAAAAAGTATTTCAGGCATTGGTTTTTCCAGAAACCAGCAGTAATCCCCCATCATATTAGGGTCTAAACGTCCCCCTGGTAACGTGTTTCCGTAGCAGAAATGTTCTGGTAAAACCTTTCTCTGTGTTCATTACTGACATCCCCCAGATTTGGTGGGGACAAAATCTAGGTGAGAATGTAGAGAATGCATTTTCAGGGACATTCCACAGCCCATTAGTCGGTAGGCTTCCAGCATGTTTGTCACAAGTTGAACATAGTTTTCAGCTCTTTGATTCCATAGAAAGTTCTAAACAACCTGTGCAAATGTTTCCTAAGCTGACAATTGAAGAGTTGATAGTTTGATACAGAAAACAGGATCATGAAACAATTCACGAATCTGAGAACCCAAAAACATTCCAGCTTTAAGTTTGGCAGCTGTTAGTAACCGACTGCCCCAAACTTTTCTTTCAGGTACTGGAAGGTGGAAGCCATCTCCATTGTGGGTCATTGTGTGAACAGAATTCTTCATCAATCCAAGTTTAACGTGTAGGGGTGGAATAAATACTTTCAATGAATCAATCAATGATACATGTTGCACATTGTACCATTCCACAGATAATTCAGCTCTAGCAGGCCAGTCTGTTAGTTGGTAATGATTCTTGTCATCATGGCTATTTCAAAGGCAAAGAAAGCACGTGTTTTGTAAGTTGCAGGCCAAGAAGTAGAGAACCCACTTTCAGATCACCACATATATTCCTACTTGTGTGTTGCATATTGTATACTATGTATGTAACTTAAAAACAGGACGTGCTAGACAAATTCTGATTCCATGTTTGGAATCAGCACCCTCAAATTAGTCTAGTAAACATATTCGTTTTCCAGTAGCAAAATTAATGTTGACCAGTGTAATCAGCAATTGGCATAGCTAGACTTGAAACTTTGCATGCCTGTAGGTACCAGTACCCACTACCCCTAAACCAAAAATAAACCACATTGACCTTATGGTGGCGCAAAAATGCAATTTGTAATGCGCTTGGATGATCACAAAACGTTTTATAACTCAGTCAAACTCGGTCCAATCCTCATGAAACTTTGATAGATACCTCTGGAGGCTTCATGGATCAGAAACGCCATATTGCCATTTGCCGTTAGGGGGGGGCTATAATGGGCACACATTGATATGTGTTTGGGAAAATGCTAAATTCAGCGATTGGCATTGATAATGACCTGCAACTTTGCAAGCTAGTGGGTAGCAAAGCCTGCTACTCCCAAACCCAATATGACCCCAATGGACTTCATGGTGGCGCTGTAATAAGTGACCCAATCTGCACACTTTGAAAGGCGACATCTTCAACACAATATGTCCTAGTGTCACCAAATTCAGTTCCTAGGTCCATCCTACCCAACCTACTACTGCTAACCACCCACTCCAAGCAAAATCACTCCAACAAAGGCCTCTTGGTTTGCCTTGTGTCCGTGCTACTGCTTAATTTAGCCCTTTCTAACTAATTCCCCAAAGGTTGTTCAATCACATTTCTATAAAGTTGCACTTCTCTCAATCTGTCACTTCCAGTTATCTCAGACAACCTTTTGAACAACACCATGTTTTCACAATCTCAAGCCCTTGCAGACAGCAAGGAACCGTCAAAAGCTGCTTGCAGCTTTAATTTTTCATTTTCTCCCGCCAAATTTTGCTCTTAAGTCCATCTCCACATGATAAACAAAAAAGCCTCTTGTGATCCCAACGTCTGCCTGGAGTATTTTGTCCGCCATTCTGAATTTTGTGAAAAACACTTCAATGAATAGAACTTTTGAACTTCACCAAATTTGGTATGTAGCCACATTGGACCATGATATACAAATGCTGTATAAGCCAGACTAACCGGCCAAAGCTTGTGATCGCTATAAGCCAATGAAATCTGCAGTGGCCGTGGCTTATCACAAAAAATGGTTATAACTCAGTCATACTCATTCCATTCCTCATGAAACTTTATACACTACCTCTAAAACCATCTTGGATCATACCTGCAAAGAAACTTTCACATCAACCTTTAGGGGTCGCTTCAAATGCCCTATTTACATATCTCTTGATGTGAATGTCGAATTTGCATGAAACTTTATACATATGCTCTAGGGGAGAATGGAAGTCAACAACTAAGAAAAGATTGTGATTGGAGCAATGCTTGGGCTTGTGTGTGTGGCTTATCACAAATATGCTGATAACTCAATCTCACTCCAATGCTCATGAAACTTGATAAACATCCTCTAGAGGCTTAATTGATCATATCAGCAAATCCATTTCCACATCTGCCTTTGGGGGGCTCTCGCTATAACAGCCACATATTGATATGTGTTCATGTGGAAATTACAAAAAGTCAGCAAGAGGCATAATTAGAGACTTGTAACTTTGCATTCTGGTAGGTACTCATACCTGCTAGTCCCAAACCATAAATTAACCACATTGTCCTCATGGTGGCACTATAATGAGTGATTCAAATTGCAATCTTTGAAAGGCCACATCTCATACACTGTATGACCTAGAGCCAAGAAATTTGGTCCCGACGTCCATCTCCCCATGTTGACCAAAAAAGCTCATGGAACCCAAAGCTCGCCATGATGGATTTTGTATTTTGTGAGAAACACTTAAACGTTCATATCATATTAACAAAGCCATGTCACATTTGCCTCCAGGGGGCACTATAAATGCCATATTTTGATATCTCTTAATGTGAATGTCCAAATAGCATGAAACTTAAAAGATATGCTCTAGGGGAGAGTCTTAGTCAATCACTAAGAGAAGATTTTGATTGGACCAATGGTTGGGGGTGTGGGCGTGGCTTATCACATATATATGCAAAGAACTCAGTCAATCTCAGTCTCTCAGTCCAATCCTCACGAAATGTGGTACACAACCTCTAGAGGCTTAATTTATCTTATCAGTTTTCACATCTGCCTTTAGGGGGTGCTATAAATTCAACATATTTATATCTCCTTATGTAAATGTCTAAATAGCTTTGAACCTCATATATATATGCTCTAGAGGAGAGAATTACAAGAAATTTGAGATTAGACCTATAATTGGCCTTGTGTGTATGTATAAACGCCATGCTATACACTAAGACTTCCCATATGGCTATGACCCGTCAGCTTTCATTTTCTTTCTTTTTCTGGGCAAGGACCCCCAACTTTAATTGTGTGCCCCCCACCCATATCCATGGTACCAGATAAGGAAATATGAATAGCTTGTAGTAGCCTACCAAACTAACACAACCCGTAGGCCTATACAATGTTTCTTACATTTGTTGTTTTCTTTTTTTTACGGCCCAATTTATGTTTGTTTCGCCATTGTAATATTGCTGCTACACACACTACCAGCGAGCCATAATAATTATAATTTCTGTGGCTCTCTCAATCACATAATTTTTTTTAATCGGTCAACTAGGCCTATCACAAGTGGACTTATTAACAAGAGTACTATGCACGTTGCACTGAACAGGTAGACCACCGCTGTATGACATTCAGCCCTAGTTTTATAGTCCAAATATCCTAAATTCAAACAATGCAAGCCTTGGTTTTATAGTTTAACCACCCTATGTTTGTAAAAACTGTTAGTCAAATGCCACGTCTAATGTCAAGATAGCTGCTTGACCTCTTATATAATTAGGCTACTTAGGACTTTCTACGATGTTTACCAAACTTATAATGACATATCATTGAGACTTCAATGGTTTTCAATGGTGATACTAATCCATATCTGGTTTATGTGATGTAATCGCAAAATAAGACCCCCCATTTATAAGATTTACCTTACAGTGTTCCGCAGCCGGACGTCATTTCGTAAGACAACTCCACTAGTGCCCTGGGAGCCCTCCTCAATGCTCATCAAGGCTCTAAAACTGCCACGAGCCAGTAAAGCCCTTACCCACATGCCCCGCTGCCAGGCTACAATGTGTGCTCATAGCCGTGAAAGGAATAGAACACTGAAACCACCTCACGTTGGTCTCTACGGCCTCTGTGAGTTTCAGGATGCATTTGCATTCTTGAGTGTGTCTATTGTGTTGTGTCAGAGTGTGTGTGTGTAATCGTACATGAGAAGAGTCTTTAGTGCCCCAGGGAGACTGACAACGGAGAGACTGCGTAGTGGGGTGTCTGACGTCTGAAAGATATCTGAAAGGCTGTGCTCTGTGTTTGGGAGCGCGAGGAGAAAAAAAAGATAAAGAGAGAGAAAGTGTGTGTGCGTATGTGTGTTTGAGTGAAAGTGTGTGTGCGTATGTGTGTTTGAGTGAAAGTGTGTGTGCGTATGTGTGTTTGAGTGAAAGTATGCATGCGCTGCCCTGAAACTATTTGCCACTCTTTTGACATAATTCTTAGTGAACATAATAAGTCTGAACTGTTGCAATTCAACCCACCCCCATAATCTTCAGAACACATACTAGATACAACCTGCTAAGTGACTTGTATCCAATCAGTTAGACAGAATAATCCACCCAGGACAGGAGAAAGGGGGCTTGAATCTCTAATTTACAGGAATAAGAAGATGGCTGTGTTTCTTTGAGCCTGAGGGGGAGAATAGGGAAGGAGCTAAGGAAATTTAGATACAAAGTAAGATAGAGGCAGCATGTTTTAAGAGGGATGAAAATAACAGGAAAAATAGAGAGGAGTGAGAGCAGTAACTGAAATGGGTATAATAGGGATTTTAGGTCCTCTGTTGAAACTCAATTTATCAGGTCATTGCTTTATGCCTCGAGCCCCTCTCTTTTATGATAATAAACTATTACCGATCTTTCATCCTCTTACATTCTCTAACTCCCTAAACTTTGATGGCGTTGACTGCAGTACATATGAGTTTTAAGTGTTATAGGTTGCGGGTCGATATTTTGCCATATCACAACCCCAGACTTCCCACACTGGCCTTCCCACAGATCGACACAAATCCTTTCAGTTCCGGTAAGTTAGTGAACATTGCTTTTTCCAAAGCCACTCTCTCTGCCGTGTCCACAATGGAAATACCAATATCACTCGTAATGATGTGTGTTCACTGTTCTTCCTAGTTCCGCTAAATGGTTGAGCGTGAAATTGCTGGGGTGACCCTTGGATAGGACTTAAATGTAATGCTGAGCCCAGGGGGCCTGGTTTGCCCTCAGGCAGTCCCACACCCAACTTCAGATGCGAACACACGAAAGAACAGTTGAAAATCTACACTTTGTAACATCGGCAGTAGAGATCATGGGACATATTACTTTACATATATGCACATATGTGAGATTCAGATATATCTCTCACATATATATCTTAAGTTATATGTGCAAACATGCACCAAACATATTTGAAGTCTCTCATATAAAGTGACAAATATGTGCATATACTAGATTCCATTATAGATTTTCCATATATATGGAGAACTTTGTGTTTATATGCGACTGACATATTTTATTTTGTGCATATATAATATAATGTATGTAAACATACATGTATTTTAGATTTAAGAGAGAGAGAGAGAGAGAGAGAGAGAGAGAGAGAGAGAGAGAGAGAGAGAGGAATGAAAGCTAGCAATAGTAGAATATATAAAAAATGATTGATCACTTGTTCCTTCTGTGCTGACAGGGTAGGGATACTGTAAGAAAAAGAGAGACCCCAATCTTCAAAAGGGGAGCAGTGCTGTGTTTGTGTGTGTGTGTGTGTGTGTGTGTGTACGTGTGTTTGGCTGTTTTTCCAGGTGTGTACGGTTCCATAGGTCTTTTTAGCAGTGTGCATGGTGGGACCAGGCAGCTGGAAGAGAGAGGCACCGAGCAGGGGGCCTTCTCACATCAAACACACCCTCCGCCTCTTTTCACACACACACACACACACACACACACACACACACACACACACACACACACACACACACACACACACACACTCCTCCACCCCCATCACCCCCATTGCACCACTCACACATACAAACATAAACAAGTCATGCACAGGGCATGTAGCTGGAAGCTGTGTGTGGATTTACAGAATTGGAACATGCCCCCAATGGATGTGCACAGCCTGGATCTTTGATTACATGTGTGTATGTACATTATGTGTGTGCGTGTGTTTGTAGCATTAGCATTCTGACATGCCAGGCACATTCTACCTGTCGATGACTCATTTCATTCTCTCTCTTACCCTCCCTTTTCTCTAGCTGACCCTGGTTCTCTAGCCAGTATGGCCCCTGTGGTTTCATACGTTTCCTCTAGCTGACCCTGGTTCTCTAGCCAGTATGGCCCCTGTGGTTTCATACGTTTTCTGCTGGTATTACCGCCAAACAACAGAGGGTCACGTGGGCTGATGCCACACACACTGACGTCGTCACATCATAACACAGTCCAACACGTTGCTGCTCGTGCTGCCCTTTTAAACGGTTGACATGAATTGGAACTTCGGATCTCTCTCGTATGTTCCGCACGCAGATCCCAGGTATGTAAAGGAACGTGTTCCCGACTAGCGGATATTACGTGACAGTCACAGGGCTAGAACATAGGGTGGCGAGTTCAAAAAGGAGTGTAATGGCATATAGCTGTACAGAAGTACTCGTCAATATCTGTATACTGCCGACTTGGAGTGAACATTGCCCACCGCATCACACTGCGTTCACCTGTGAGTGGATTTAATGTCGTGGCTGATCAGGGTCCATGTTTGCAGCCTAGGTGGACTGAAAAGTCTATTCTGGCCTGGGCAGGAAACATTTTTTAGACCTACTCATCATTCTGAATATTTGCTGTGTGTTGTCCCCTGCTGGTCTTACCGATCGAAAAAGTGAACAAGTGTGCAGCTTTGGACGGCTTACTGTTTGAAAGAGGGAAAAAATAGATAGAGAGAGAGAGAGAGAGAGAAAGAGAGAGCGAGGGTAAAGATGGGTCGGAGGAAAACGAGGGAGACTCAAAAGCCCTCTCGCTGTCGAATTTGATGAGTTTTACAGACTGAGTGTGTGTGTGTGCTTGTATCTGTGAGTGAGTGTGTTTGCAGCCTTCAGCATGTGACAAGAGTTTGCAGTTTTACAGTAGTAGTAGTAGTAGTAGAGTTTATCCAGTGTATCTATTGATCATCAAAGTGCCATTTAAGTGGGCAAACCTAAGTTTTTGTGTGTGTTTGTCATTTGAAGGGTTCAGTTTAAGTCTGTCTCAGCCTCTTCCAGTAGACTGCCTGTACAAATTTGAGCTATGGCGTTTGTCTCCGTGGTGTGTGTGTGTGTGTGCGTGTATCTCGACAGGGGGGTCCGTACTCACCACTGCGGCTGCGTAGCATCCTGGCTGAGAAGCCGTTTGCCCCTATGCCCAGGGGGGGGCTGGAAATGGTGCTGTCCATCGAGCTCACCTCGACCCCCGGTTGCTTGAGCAGCTCCGTCAGGGCCCTGCACGGGAATAAGGAACGCCGCACCCCCATCAACACACGCACGGGAGGGAGACTAGAGCAAACTAACTTCTAGTTATTAGTGACTTCTCCAACTGCAAAGTCATGGGATGTATTTTGGTTCTACATATTTTCACATAAAGAAACAGAAACACACATAATCCTTGTGTGTGTGTGTGTGTGTGTGTGTGTCTGTGTCTGTGTTTGTGTCTGTGTTTGTGTCTGTGTGCGTTTGTAGGGATTCCAGCTGTTCAGGAAAGCCTTCCCAAGAGAGCCCTGTTCCCAAATCTCAGGCCGAACAGAACAAGACAGATGCTATGAGTTACATCAGGTTGACATTTTGTGTGTGTGTTTTTGTGTTAGTGGGTTATCAGATATCAATCAGGAAGTAGGTTGTTAGTTTCAGTACGTAGTGCAAAGAGATGAGGAAGGCTATGGTGTTGGTGACAACAAACAGAGATTCAATTGAGCCCATACCTAAAGTGTGTGTCTGTGTGTGTGTCTGTGTGTGTTTGTGTGCAGGCTTATTTGTCACCTCAGCCAGCCTGTGTCATGGTGTCAGAGCTGACAAACAGCTGCACCCAGTTTGTACGCTCTACGGCTGACCCTGAAGATCTCTACTCTGGTGACATTAACACACACACACACACACACACACACACACACACACACACACACACACACACACACACACACACACACACACACACACACACACACACACACACACACACACAAAGTTACATAAATCCTTATAAAAAAGGTATAAATGTATGTTCCCCTACAGAAAACATCACCTCCTTCCTGACATTGAAATCCTATCCAAAGGCAAAAAAGTTCTCCGCAGGGCAGAACACACACACACAAAGATGATCCCCAAAATGCAAGTTGTGTCAAAAGTGTCATACCACTCGACAACAAGTAACAAGGCCTACCACTTAAAATGGATATGTAGCCAATAGGCTTGGCAGGAAGCTCATTTGTATGTGCTGCTTAGCGCTGGCTCAGGGTGCGTGTGACTAAGCGTGTGTTCCTTTTGTAGCATTGGAGTCACATGATTCTGTGTCTTTGAAGGTCCTGGCCAACTCAGTCTCACGTCTAACTCTTCCTTCTATGCAAACACCTGAATCTTTCTTTTCCTCCTTGTCTCCTAAAGCTACTAAAGCGTCTGTTCTCCTCTCCTCTCTGAATCCCTGCTATAGACAGCTCTGGACTTGATTCATCGCTCTCCTCACCCCTTCCTTTGGTTTCCTGATTCAATTACTTGCTTATTTGACTTTTTTGTGAAAAAAAAATGTTTTATATCTATTGGGTAATTACAAAATGAGGGGGAATTTAAGCTAAACTCAACTAAAAACCAAAGGGTTTACGTTCTAGGAGGAAATATTGAGGAAGAATTTAACTGTACAATGTATCTATGCAATAATGTAAAATGCAATTCTAGCCCTGGATGTAGAAAAAAATTGGGCTTTACACTTTCAAGCTGAAGCATCTGTGTTTTTTTTCTCCCAAAATACTAAGTGAAAAAGGCTGTTAAATATCAAAGGTAATTGAGAGTCAACGATCAAATTCAAACAAAGAAAGCCGGTCAGAAATCAAAGATACATGTTCTACACCGAAGGCCCCCATGAAATACTGCGCACCCAACAATCCCGTTTCTCAGTCGGACTGCATAACCAAGACAGCTTTATCTTAGAAAACAATGACATCGAGCCTCTCACTAGAACTAAACTAGCTTGTGGGTAATGGTAAGGTCTTCAGCTTCTCTCTTCTCGTTTGTCTTGAAAAGCACACACCACCACCAGACCACAGTGGAGAGACTACAGTCATCCTCCATGGTCTACCAAGCTCCTGTTACGTAAGCCAGGTTGGGGATTCGATTGCCGGGCCTCCGTGTCTTCCCGTCAGCGTGCCAGTGAGATGGGGCCGTGCTAACGCTCTGTAACAACCCATTAGCATGGCCCCACCATCATCAGCCAGGCTAGGTTATTAGCTACCCTCAGTGTTAGCCCTAGTCACCCTCATCTCACCCTCTTTCATTCTCTGTCTGTTTCTCTTTCTATGTCTCTCACTCTAACTCTCTCTCTCTCTCGCCCTCGTCCAGTTGCTAGGAATTGTATCAATACCAATGTCCCTACCACTGTGGTATGCCATCATTGATTGTTCTCATGTATGTAGGTTACTGAATTTGCTGTTGAACTCGGTGTGCAGTTTTAAAACATCCAGTTCTTGCATATGCAGATGGTCTTTGGGAGACGAGTGGTAGCTATGTATTATTGAACCGACGACATACTGTCCAGAGTGTGGGGTTCAGACCAAGGTTAGGGCTTTGATTGCCGTTTCCTACAAATGTTACAGTATGTTTTGGTACCCTTTGTAGTTTCGTAAGCAAGGTTCACACAATAGTGTGTTTGTTGTCTATCAATGTTAACCAATATGTAATATATCTACAAATATATAATCTTATGTATCATCTGATATCATAATTCAAAAACACTAATGGTGTCGTCATTGTCCCCCCCTCCCCAACAGGTTTGATCAAAAGTGGCATCAGTGGTATCAGGTCCAAGTACTGAGCTTCCAATTTGTCAGCCAACAGACTGGCAGGTGAACAAACAGAGAATTGATGACAGAGAACCACCTTTTAGGAAGGACTTGGGGGGTCACATTTGCGCTTTTGAGGCAGCGTTCAACCTTTCTGCAATGCACCCCTCACAGCCCCCTGTTTCTGATGTTTGTATCTGTCTATCTGTTTTTCTAGATTTTTCTCTGACTTGCTGTATTAGTGTATGTCTCTCTTTTCCCTCAGCACCTTATTATTCAGTGAATCTAAAAAGCTGACCTAAGGCCTCATGCTTAGGTCTCAGGCCTCTGCTTACACACACCGATCATATCAACACTTGTTCACCAATCAAACTGTCCATGTCAATGAGTGGGGGAGGTATGGAAGTTACCTGGAAGATGGAGCAGAGGTACACTACTCCTATGTTGAGGGGTACAGAACCTCTCTTAAGAATCTAACAGTGGCTGCAGGCATCCAATGAAACCATGTCCAACACTGACATCTGACTCCAAAGTAGCAACACTTTATTCTCAGGTTTACAATGTTCCAGAATGCAAGCGTTTGTTGCCAATGTCATATAAATCAATAGGTTAACGTAATGTATAACGTTACAAGCTGCCACAGAGAAAATCTAAATGCCACAGCTAAAGAGGCAGCGGATCAACATGAAACTATATTGGCTCAACACAGGAGTGACACAAAAAGTAAAACAGGGGCCTTACCAAATGGCCGACCAGCAAATACAGTGAGAGAAAGCAAACAAACATGAAGCATGGTGAGATAGGAAAAAAGAAAGGAAACAAAAACGAAATGAAAAACTGAAGAACTACAACCACAAAACAGCAACCATGGCGATGAGAGCGACTAAACGGTGTCTTCCTGTGTTAAACCAAGATCCACCTGCCTCCTTTGTCGGGGCATGCATGGGGGAGAGCGTCATCAGCACACCTGCAAGGAATACCACAGTTAGCCGGAGGAAGACACCATCGATGTGAACCAGCTGACGCAACAACGCAGCAAACAGGGAGACAACACAGATAGCACCCACATCATCAAACGTCCACTTACTTCGAAGGGCCTGTGCAATGACAACACTCTCTGATTCGTTCTTTCGTCTTTCCGTTTTTTCCCCCACGCTCCTCCTCTCACGGCTTCCATCTTCCGAGATCTCTTCCATTTCTTACGCAAATGCAGTATATCTGCTCACTGCTCTCATTCTCTCGCTCTCTCCCTCCACTCATCCCCTCTCTCCCCCTCTTTATTTGCGAGTTGCTGTTGAAACTGTTTGATTCCACTGTCACAGCAAATTAGAGATGGAGAGGAGTGACATGATAAAGAGCCCCTGTAACGACGGTGCCTTGAATGCATGCACAGACCCACGATACTGGGCCGAGGAGTACTGACCCGCACGTACGTTTCTGTCTGGGCAGGTGAGCAGGTGAGCATGGGCCGAGGAGTACTGACCCGCACGTACGTTTCTGTCTGGGCAGGTGAGCAGGTGAGCAGGTGAGCATGGGCCGAGGAGTACTGACCCGCACATACGTTTCTGTCTGGGCAGGTGAGCAGGTGAGCAAGTGAGCAGGTGAGCAGGTGAGCATGCGTGTTGAGGGGGAGAAGGAACTTCAGGTTTTCCAGAGACAGAGTTAGGGTAATTGAATTCAGCTAAGTGCACATGAATGCGCACACACACACAAACATATATGCGCAAACAAAACCAGGCGTGTAGGAAGGCTTTTGTACTACAAGGCAACGGGTAGATAACTAACTTTTCCCAAAAGAACAGATGACAGAATAGAGAAGCACACCTCCTCCCTCCAGCCTCCAACCTCCAACCTCTTCCCCCCAACCTCCAACCTCCAACCTCTTCCCCCCAACCTCCAACCTCCTCCCTCCAACCTCCAACCTCCTCCCTCCAACCTCCTCCCAACAACCTCCAACCTCTTCCCTCCAACCTCCAACCTCCTGTCCTGGAGACGTGTCCCCTCTTTGAGGTTTTCTCCCCTTCCTGTCTTATCCCTCTTAAGTCACACCAAAGGCCTTTGACTTAGCACAGCTGGCCCAAGCAAGATGGCACAAGGGCCTCTCAAAAGGGGTGATGTGCGGGGGGGGAAAAGAACGGTGAAGCAGTTTCCACAATCCATATGCATGTGGCCGTGGGTGGAGGCTTTGACATGGATGTATCGTGCCATGGATGGAGGGTATGACGTGGAAGTATCGTGCCATGGGTGGAGGGTCTGACCTGGATGTATCGTGCCATGGGTGGAGGGTATGACCTGGATGTATCGTGCCATGGGTGGAGGGTATGACCTGGATGTATCGTGCCATGGGTGGAGGGTATGACCTGGATGTATCGTGCCATGGGTGGAGGGTATGACCTGGATGTATCGTGCCATGGGTGGAGGGTATGACCTGGATGTATCGTGCCGTGGGTGGCCCACTGTGGAAGAACTAAGGTCAGGGCCCTGTAAGTGGTGGCCCTGGCCAGCATAATGTAACCCGAGAGCTGATAGGCCCCCGGGTGGCTGGTAGCATGTCTCGTACACATGCATATGTATATGCACACACACACACACACACACACACGTGTGGTTGAATGTGCACATTTCCATGTGCACAAACACATGCTCTATGGACACACATACACTGATGTTGTTGCTGTTGATATGTTAAAGTGACAACTGCCCTGTCTGTCTCATATCCTTTTGGCAATGTGATAAATATGCAGCTCCTACTGTGTGATATTGCGGCGCTTTTCTGATTTGCAGTGCCTTATTTCTCCTCGGCCACAGCTCGGAAAAACCTTGGTCCGAAACGGATGCTGCCCAAAAACACATGCAATCGCAGACAGATTCACAAGGCCCCCATGGGAGATCCACTGACCTCCATGCCCCCCCCCCCCATGCTAATTCACACACTTGTACAAAGTGGAGATTGTATGGCATGCTTTCTTGCCCAGAGGGTTCCATCCTCTGAATGTTGTGATGTGAACCATGTTCAGACATCCTAAATGTCACCCCTCGCCTCCTCGTTGGTAACTGAACTATAAATCCCTACATATGTGTGTGTGTGTGTGTGTCTTGATGCCCGCAAGGGTGAAGGTCATACGTGCTTGTTTGGTTTCCAATGCAAAGTCCCCCCTGCTCCTTCCAGCTGA
This sequence comes from Aplochiton taeniatus, assembly GCA_017639675.1. Taxonomy (NCBI): domain Eukaryota; kingdom Metazoa; phylum Chordata; class Actinopteri; order Galaxiiformes; family Galaxiidae; genus Aplochiton; species Aplochiton taeniatus. Next base: position 616,989 of record CM030187.1, read on the forward strand.
TGTCGTCCATTAGATTTGCCCGGATCACCTAAGGCTGCACCGAGTGGCTTCCTTTTGTCGGCCAGGGATCGGTACGGTGCACACACAGACAAAACCAACTGTGTTATGACGCGGGGCGGGGGAGGCAGCGAAGAGCAACACTTGGCTGCTACAACTTTTCTAAGATGATTAGAGAAGAGTGGCGCCCCGCAACGTTTTAATCAGCTTTTCCAAGAACGGCGTGGTGTGTGGGGGAGGTTTTCTGAACGAGGGATAAAGAAATAATCGAGATGAGAAAAGGAAAGGTAGTGAAATTGTGAGAGGCAGGCGCCGTTCAACAAAGACCAGACTAAGTGCTTTATTGCTCTATTGTGCTTACCTCAAACTTGTAATATACTATACTGGTCTAATGGACTACATCTCCCACATAACTGGAATATGACCATGAATATGTATGGAAATGGTCTGGGTGACATATTGAGGACTGGGAACTTGTGTCAGAACTAAGCTAAACAGGGAGCAGCAGCCGGGGAAACAGTAATCTTAGCAGAGTTTTGGTTAATCTCCAGAACTGGCGGTAATCTCGCCGCTGTGGCTAATCTGCCAAGAAGTGTTAATCTGAAGAGGAGTGTTTATTTGGGAGGAGCCGGTTCCATTTCAGTGAGGTGCTAACCTTCAGGAAATATTAATCCATGGATTTTATCCCAAGAAGGATTTAGATTTTGACGCTAGGGAAAGATGAGACTTCTACAACCTCTGGTTTCCCTGGTAGAATGTGTGTGTGTAAGACAGCACAGTAGGCCCTTTCAACATTTATCCTAAGATTATTTTTTTCTCATTCCAGGAAAAGGTATGCTTTTTAATTTTAATATTCTGTAAATTCATATTCCTGTATAGACCAGTTTGTATTGACCAGCTTTAAAAAAAACCACGTGGGAGAACAAAGGATATGAAGATGACATACTTTGGTTAACAGAGAAAATGAAAGATGAAGAGACGGAGGAAAAGAAAGATTAAAGAGTAGAACGGGGATGAGAAAGGGTGATGATGATTGGGACCGAACCATTGCTGTCAGCGTAGAGAAAAGTTGCCTGATTGATGGATGATAGAAACAGAGAGAGTGAGGGAGAGAGACAGACAGAGAGAGAGAAAATGGGGGATTGGAGCCCATGCTGCGCTGCTGTTAGGGTTAGGGTTGGGGGGTTTGGCCCCTGGACCACAGATTAAACTTGACTACGATGGGAGAGATGAGGGTGGAATGTCAAAAGGTTTGCATTAAGTGGCCACGGCTGAAGGCGGTCTACACAAATTGGATAGTTTGTTCACTCAGTGAATTTACAGGATCTGTTTAACTGCAAGAAGCTATACACATAGGAAAAATGACATTTCTAACATTCATTTTGTTATGACTCTGCATGTAAGAATTACAGAGAAAGAAACAAATGTAGTTTAGTATTCGTATATAGGTTACAGCTGTCTCTATAGAACTTCTGTATTTTCCCTCTTTCTCTGATTGTGAAACCACAACGTTCCCTGTAGATGGCTATCATGACATCAGTTGAATGAGGGCCATTACGACTCTATTATATTAAACTATGAAACAATCCAGGGACACTCAAATCATATTAAGTGTTTTGTGTGTGTGCGACCATTGGTTTCCACACTTGATATGCTCGTCCCCGAAACACTTGCTTTTTTTCTGTGCCCACATACGCGTTCACAAACGCAGTGTCGATCCAGATCCCCACCACGCCCCCACCCCTCCCACACAGGTGGTGGCTCACCTGGAGTTGCTGAGGTCGCTCTGGGCTGTGGTGCTGCCTGCCCCGCCCCTGGTCTTTTCCAGGGCCAGTTTGGTGAAGATGCCCACCAGCACCATGATGGCCACCACGCCACAGATGATGTAGACGATCATGTGGGTGCGGTCACGCTCCAGGTGGCCTTGGCCCTCGGTCACCGCTGCCACTGGCTTGCCTGTGTTGGCCCAGATGGGCGTGTCGTAGTTGGAGCAGCTGCTCTGGTCCAGGCGCTGCGGCCGGAACTGGCAGCAGAAGCGGTAGAAGCAGGTGCCACAGCAGTGCAGGAAGACGCCGGCGTTGCAGTTGAACGGCGGGTCCCACTGACCCATCACGTCATAGTAGCCCCGGCAACGGGTGCCTGTGGTGGGCGCGGCGTCCTCGTCGTCGAGGTCCCCGCTTCCCGTCGGGGTCGACAAGCCCGTCTCCGGCACGAGCGTGCTCTCCACATCGGTGGAGGGCTGGGGTGGGAGAGTCACCCCCGGGTCTGTCTGGAGGGCAGTGGCTAGCGTGGGCTCCTGGGTGGAGGTAGGCTGGAAGAGGAGATGGAAGACCAGGAGGACCACGGGCAGGAGGACGGAGAGAGGGCTGTGGACCGCCATGGTGCTCCTGGAGCCCATGCCAGTCTCCTACCCTGGGGGGACCAGGGGGAATCAGAGCAGAGCCCAGGGATGAAGAGGACAAAAAGATAGAGGGAGAGGGGTTAAGGGTGAAGAAGAATGAAAGAAAGTTGTTTAACAACCCAGAAGGACTGAAGATAGGATTCTGTTTGGCCTGTCTTATCAAAGCAAGCCCCAATTGATTTCAGTTCCAATGGTTTTGACACATACCTCAGTCGATCAGGCATACTTCAATACCAAAAAAGCGCTGGGAAATATTATAATAATTAACCCAGATTTATAAATTGTATAGGTTTTACCAAGGGTCGAGTTGTTTTCAGATGAATAATTGCTTGTTTACGCGTACACAAATATATGTCGTAATTTTGACAATTTATGGTCTTACCTTTTTATTCCTTTGTAAAGTGTTAAAAGTGTAATTCTAAAACCTCTGCAACGATGCCTCCTATATCCTTGGATAAATTCCACTCAGAAAAACACAACGACTTCCTTCATCAGCACCCTCATCCTCCCTGTCCCGACGCTTATGTGTTTTCCATTTTCCCGTGACTTTATCATCGACTTTACTTTGTCAGTGTCAGAAACAACCACAGCAAACCAGCGCTCTTTTCTTTCACCTTCTCTTTCTTTTCTTTCAACTCCTTCTTCTCTCTCCAAGGTATGTTATGCTCTTCCCTTAGTCTTTGTGTTGGCAGGTGAACGTCCACACCAGTCCAGTCCAGCGCTGTTAAAATCCCACGGGGTGGTCGCCGTGCTAACAAGCTTCTGTGTGTGTGAGTGTGTGTGTGTGTGTGTGTGTGTGTGTGTGTGGGGGAGTGCGGGAAAGTATGCGCAGAGTGTGCTCAGAGCTCTGTCAAACGCAACAGTTCAGGAGCCAAATGAAATCCCTGCTACTCCTCCCCTCTTCTACACTTTACGTGCCACACAGCGAGAGAGAGAGAGAGAGAGAGAGAGAGAGAGAGAGACATAGAGAGAGACAGAGAGAGAGAGAGAGAGAGAGAGAGAGAGAGAGAGAGAGAGAGAGAGAGAGAGAGAGAGAGAGAGAGAGAGAGAGAGAGAGAGAGACATAGAGAGGGGATGCGGGGTCCGCTCACATCCAGCTGCTGCTCTCATTCTCCCCAGAGAATGGCAACTTCCAAAGAGCAAGGTTGAAAGGAGGGAGAAGACAGACAAAATGATAGCGCAAAGCAGAGAGATAGTTGACAGTAGAGGAGAGATAATAGGTTCTACTATAAGACGCCCTGTCATTAGATCATCTTGTTACTAAAGTGTGTGTGTGTGTTTTCTGTTTGTGTGTGTGTGTTTGTTTGTGCACGTGGGTGTGTGTTTGAATCTACAGTACAGCCGGCACTACATCCTTCATTCCTCTCCTCTATCTCTTTGCTATCCTGTCCCTTTCTCCCATTTTCTTTTTTTCTCTTTTACTGTCCCTTGCTTAACTCTTTTCGCAACCCGTCCCACAGTACAAAAACACACTTTTGTGTTGCGCCATTAGTGTGTGTGGCTGAAGGTTTAGGTCCAGAGGTTCATATCCAATCTTCTCCCTGTTTCCTTTAAACAAATCCAATTCACAGCAATAGAATCTTACCAAAACCCCAAACCAGACCAGCTTAATCCTGAACACAACACACACACACACACACACACACACACACACACACACACACACACATACATACATACATAGACAAACACACATCCACTGGCACACAAATACATCAATGCAGACACATTCAAACACATGGCAATGCAAATACATCCACTTACTCCCACAGGTACACTGCTGCAATCACACCAACACTCTGATATCAATTCCAATTGTAAGACCTTTCCGCATAGTCAACTGCAGATCAGAGAAGTATAAGAGGGATTGACAACAGACTTTGCTCTACATAACTCTTGCATTAACTCCAATTTAACTTCCAACATTTTTTGTTTAATCTGTGCTTTCAAATCCCTTCTTTCCACAGTGCATAAAAAGTTTCATTTTCTTCAAAGTATAAATCGATTCACCATCAATAGGGGAGAGCGGGGTGATTTGAGCCTGGGGAAGTTGAGCCAGCCCTTGTTTGAGCCTGGGGAAGTTGAGCCACCCCTTGTTTCTTGACAAACATAGACAAAATTGGTCCTGTGACCTCACAATTTTTTAAGAATGATCCATTTTATTCACCCTGTGATGAATAGAGGCCCATGGAATAAGTGGTAAGCACATTTAAGTCCCCAAAACAGTTTTTGCCGTTCAAAGTGATTTTGGTATGTTCAAGGAGGGTATTCTCTCATTCGAGTAATTACAGACAAGTTTTAAAAAGTCTCATTCGTGTGTCAGTGCTTTAGGAAGCTACAATATGAGGCTATATCATTGGTGTAACGTAAGCTCTAAACTGCTGAACGATACAAGTTGGTTAATATTGCAGGGTTGGGGTAATTTGAGCCAAAACGCCTGGGGGGAGTTGAGCCAGTGACTCAACTTGTAACCACTTATGATTATTACTAAAGTAACATTTTACAATAATTCTACAATGCATTCTTATGTTTTATTACCGAAATGATATGAGATTTTGAATTTTAAACCAAAAACCATCATGCTGCGCTTCTATAAACAATACAGATTCTATTAAATATATATAATTTTCAGAAATATGGCCCTTGAAGTTGTCAACTTTATCTTGAAATAAAACCTTTAAGAGCTCAATCTGGTATTGAATTTGTCTTGGTTTGATAAAGTATTAGGCCTATATGAGGTGACAATGTTCAGTTTTACTCAATGGGACAATTTATCCCTATATGTGGCTCAACTTATCCTCTCCCTAGGCTCAACTTACCCCTCATCGGGGTCAAGTTGAGCCAAGAGACCACTTTTTGGTGGGAAAGTCACATTATGAAAACAGTTCATTTTAAATCCAAAGTGATTATTCCCAGGGATGCACTGCATCCTGAAATATATGTACGTATTTTAGTTAGAGACATCACTGTCATGCAATCACTTTAAAGACACCTCAAGTCAAAAGTGTGTGTGTGTGGGGGGGGGGGGGGGGGGGGGGGGGGGCGAAGAAAGAACGTAACAAAAGAAAAGGATGGGGGCAAATCTAGGGCAGTGTGGGGGTTGGAGTTGGTACTAAGGAGAGAGTGGGGGAGGGAGAGACTGAACCAACAGGCGACTTAAAGCAAAAAACTGAGATATGGGACTGGAAGAAAGTGAGGGAGGAAGAGAGAGAGAGAGACAGAGAGACAGAAAGAGAGAGAGACAGAAAGAGAAAAAGCAATGTGTGAGTGAGTGTAAAAGTGGCAGAAGCAAGGGATTCTAAACGCAGAGGAAAGTAGCTACAGAGCCGAGATAGGTGACAAGTGGAGGGATGGAGAGAAGGATAGCCCGGACGTAGGGGTAGACAGATTAGAGAAAATGTATGGCAGGAACAAGATATATGACAAGGAGAAGACGGCAGAGTCAGAATTCTGGCTTAGACGAGGAAGACACACTAAGTTGCCCCCTCATCAGAACACACGCCGTGCAAAATTACACTCTCGTGAATATTTCATCCTACTTCTTATTCATTGGCATTAGCCTCCCTTTGATTATTCATATTTTTGGCTGTGTTTGTTCACACACGGCTGCTAAAAAACAAACATGGCATTCCTTTGGAGTCCTGCTCGGTGTCTCTCTTTCCTTCATCTTCTCTTCCTCCTCTCACTCTCCTCTTCCTCAGTCTTCGTCTCACGTCTGTCCCGTTCTTTCCATATTCACACCACCTTTTTCCTATTTCACGTTTTCTTTTATTGCTCGGTCTTAGGCGTTTCTGACCCCCATTCTTTCAGCTCTCCATCAGACCAGATATGAGAAATAAAACGAGGCTCCGGGAATGGCAACCAGCTTCAGTGTCTGGGAAAGCGGACTTGCCGCTAAATTGTGTAAAGCTAGGCCCTTTTTGCTTTGTGTTTTCTGTGTGTGCGCGCGCGCATGTGTGTTACTGAGAGTATGTGTGTGAGTGTGCGTTTGTGTGTGTGTCAGTTCAGTAGCTTTACAGTAAGACCTGCAGCGCTGCTTAGGGCTGTGATCAGAGGATGGTCTTAATGAGGGAGGATCCAGGCAAGGCTTTGATGCTCCCCCACCCTGTGAGGTCCTGGGAGATTGGAAGAGGTTATATAGGGACCTTTGACCCCTCTGCCCTGGAGAGGTAAAGCCCTGGCCACCTGGACTGGGTCACCATCTCCACCCTCTGGTTTTCCCACCATGCCTCCTTCTTCTTCTCAGTTATTTTTAATGAACTGAAGACAGCAAATAAGTGAAAAGAGTCCATAAATGGGCATCTGAGCATGAATCAACACCCGCATTTGTGAACCTTTTGTCCGCTTACCTTACGTAGATACCACTTTCATCTCTGCACGTTCACTTTATCCGAGGTCAAACGTAATCGGCGTTTGGTGAAACTGTTGTCTTACAAACCCCAGCACTCTAAGCAGCATCCCTTCAGGAAGGCTCATGGCCAGGGGCCTGCCTTCATCCGGCCTTTTTAGCATGGCATAAATATATTCATTAATGTTGGTCTGCACCCTGGACACGCACACCGACTCTCAGAGTGTATGACTCAATTTATGTCAAATGCAGAGCTGGACGACCCCCGGGTATATCCTTGGTGTCCTACGACAGGGCCTGCCTAGTTCTGTGGCTGAGGAACGCCAGAAGTTCCAATCCATCAGGCATCACTCAAAAACGTTATAGAACTCAGATCTCTACGCCTTTTCAGTTTAGGTTTTAGTAAAATAATTCAAAGTAAGAATAGAAGGACTGGCTGAGTGGCTACGCGCAATAACCTTAACACAGTCCCAGTGGGGCTTCCCCGGGATGAGGATACCATGACTATATTGGTGTTGTACAAAACAGTTTAGGAGTGGGAGGACCAACAGATGTACTCACTGTTGCCTCGTATGTAGACGAGATGATCAAATCTATATTCATGATTCGATTTTGATGTACAGTAAGTTAAAGTGAACGACGAGTCCAAGAGAAGCTCCATATCGACGATATTTGACAATTGACTTGTTTGACCTCTTTGTTTTACAGTGTGCCAGCGGTTTTCTGGCCGTGGAGACCCTTCCCCAAGCTGAGGACGAGGAATCAGGCAACGGGAAAAGTGAGGTCACCACCTGCGGGGACAGACGTGTTACCCTCCCCTGTGACCTCGCACTCTCCACAGGATGTGATTGATTACATACACTGTGATCGATTGATTCTGTATATAGGGTGGGATGTCTCACACGACAAAGAGGACTGTCACGTTGTTTGAAATTGAAAGTCAGACGTGAAAGAAAGAAAAAGAAAGACAAAAGAAGTTAGAGGTTTAATGTTTCAGGTTCAATACTGACATACATTCAACAATACACCTGTTGGTATCCAGGGTTTGTAGTCCTCCCTCATCATCACGAGGTGAGTGGAGTGAGTACCATGCCTCATCCATCTCTCTAGGTATGTAAATGATGTGGAGCAGGCGCTCACACGTCCCCTCTCGCAGGGCTCAGTAAACCGTGGCTCTTACATTAAAGGTTGCTTTAGTATTCTGGTCCGCTATTACTGATAACCTTAGTGACACGTGTTCAGCACCAGCTCTAACGAATACAAATGACATATGCAAATACCTGTGAAGGTGTGAGTGTGTGTGTGTTAGTGTATGTATGTGAATGTGTGCGAGGGTGTGTGTGCTCCATTGAGTGGTCCTGCAACCTTGCAGCTGTAGTTTTCGTTGTAGTATACAAAGAAATCCAGTCCATTGAATTGGTAACAGCACTACCATGTGTAAGTTAACACACACCCATACCCACACAGACTCATTGACTCCCCTTGGCTTTCCCTCCGACCAGCAATGGCAATTTCCATAGCTGCACACAAGCTGGACATTATATGGTTGAGGGGTGTCATTTTGTAAGTGAACAAACTACCTCGGATTGAAATGAAACACAGATCACCACTGTTTTTCTGCAATCAGAATGAAAGAATGTCTGTTTGGTAGAGATGTGATCACTGTTTTGTTTTGAGTGTGAGAAGGTGGGTGGGATCATTTTTTTCTTCTAAACTCTTTCTGAGAGGCGTAAATGTTTGCAGTGTCAGCTCATTCCTTTTGTCTCCTATCAGCCTTTCTCGACTTTGTGTGCGTGTGGAAGTATGTGATGTCTGGTAAACACTCCTATGTAACTAATGAGAAAGCTTCTTCAACACTGCAGGCTTTTGTTTAACTGCTACATCTGTGATTGACAAAAGGATGTCTTCAGTTTGACACTTTTGGGTTTCTTTGAGTTCCTTTCACTTTATGTATCTTCCTCTTGATCTACAGTATGTCTCCTCCTCTTCATCTACAGTATGTCTCTTCCTCTTGATCTACAGTATGTCTCTTCCTCTTGATCTACAGTATGTCTCTTCCTCTTCATCTACAGTATGTCTCTTCCTCTTCATCTACAGTATCTCTCCTCCTCTTGATCTACAGTATGTCTCTTCCTCTTGATCTACAGTATGTCTCTTCCTCTTCATCTACAGTATCTCTCCTCCTCTTTATCTACAGTATCTCTCCTCCTCTTTATTTACAGTATGTCTCTTCCTCTTGATCTACAGTATGTCTCTTCCTCTTGATCTACAGTATGTCTCTTCCTCTTGATCTACAGTATGTATCTTCCTCTTGATCTACAGTATGTCTCTTCCTCTTCATCTACAGTATGTCTCTTCCTCTTCATCTACAGTATGTCTCTTCCTCTTGATCTACAGTATGTCTCTTCCTCTTCATCTACAGTATGTCTCTTACTCTCTCCTTGCTCCAGTGCTAGAGACTCAAGTGTTCCACATATCGTAGTTGTATCGATATGGTCACACGTTTGAAACTGTGTCAGCGAAAGGGACTTCTATTTTGGTGGCCAACAATCTGTGGTGCCTGTGCCAAGCAATGTGATTATCTAGTGCTAACATCGGGGCCAGCTGTAGCACTGACCTGGTTGGCCAATCACCATTCAAGGGAAGATTGACTGGATATTGGTCACATTGATTGTTGTAGCCACTGACCGGAGAGAGGAATGTGGAGATGGCGGACATGAAGGGAGGGAAGGATGGAGGGAGGGAAGGAGAGAGGAACAAGAAAAAGGGTAGTTACAATTCTTTGACAGCTGTGATAATTAACCAATTTATTAATTTACTTCTAATTGGACAGGAAGAGAAAGAGAGAGAGATTATCAGTTGACGAAGTGAACGCACTGTGCTACCCTGCTGCCATGGTTTCATCTTTCCTACATATAGCTCATTCTGTAATTGGAGCAGTGTGGTCAGGGTGTTAGAGAGCACCTTCTGCTCCAAGCAGTTGCTTTTTGAAGTGTCTAAACTGCAGACTATTCTGTCTATTACCTCCCGGACCATGCTTATTCCATGAGATGCTTAGTGTTAGAGGACACAATTCAAGTTTTCTAGGTGGGACACGTATCAGGTTTGTAAACAGGGGGATGAAAAACAATAAAAGAAGCAAGATGATAAACAATAATACATTTCTGGTAGCTTAGGAGAAATATTATTTGGCCTCTCTTTTGGGACGCGGAACGTGGTGTTATTTTCCGTCCTATTTACTTTTCCAGATGCCGGACGAAGAACAAGAGGACGAAGAACAAGAGGATGAAGAGACAACCTGTGGATGGAGGAGAAGAAGCAGAACGTGGAAGCAAGAGAGGTGAACAGAAGAGGGAACAACGCGCCTCAGGTTATTTCACGTGACAAGGGCCGAAGAAAAAAAAAGAGTTCCCAGATTTAACAGAGCAGTACACTGTAGGCATGTGTCTGGAATGGTGGAATGGTGGATACTGATATTTCAACAAACCGAATACTACAATCAATCACAAAAGGTAAAAACAAATACATGAAGTGCCACTGATGAAGCAGCAGAATGAATCTTCTGCATTTCACCAACACACACACACACACACACACACAGACACACACACACACACACACACACACACACACACACACACACACACACACACACACACACACACACACACACACACAAACACTCGCAAAACCAATGCGTACTTTTGGTCTGCTAACCCTCCTCTGTGGACCGGCTGTCAGACATGACCTTTTCCAAATGAAAGGAGATGCAAATAGCCTGCTCATATTCCCTCATTTAACTTCGCAGAATGACTTCCTCGAAGTGAATGAGCTTCATGGCGTTTCCATTGAGAATACCTGTCAGTCTCCTTAGCTGGCTTTGATAAGCAATTTACATAGACTGATCATGCAGCAGATACCAGTCATGCGTGACGCTATTCTTTCATTACTATTACGATTTCTGGAGAAAACGGTGATGGACTTAATTTTGCCCCAGTCAAACCATCTACAGAGTAATGGTGGCAGGCAACGGCCGTGAAGAAGCGGATGAGGAGGGCGGATGAGGAGGGCGGATGAGGAGGGCGGATGAGGAGGGCGGATGAGGAGGGCGGATGAGGAGGGCGGATGTGGCCACTTATCCCAGTTTTGGTGGAGATCATGTTGACTGTTTGGTGGTGAGACTTTGGGCAGATGCCAGTACTTTCCTCACCAGCAGCACAAACAATGTATCTAACAATCTCGGCGAGTAGAAGATAATAACGTTAGCCAGCTAGCGATCTACGGTGGTTGGGGGGGCTGAAACTAACCCAATGTTCATGTTTATTTCTGTCTGTCTGTCTGTCTGTCTGTCTGTCTGTCTGTCTGTCTGTCTGTCTGTCTGTCTGTCTGTCTACCAATCTGTCCGTCCATCCATCCATCCGTCACTCTTCCATCCATCTATCCATCCATCCGGTCCAGATGAGGTGTGGGGGCATATGGAGGTTGGGTCAGCTGTAGGATTGATTGGTAGTGCCAAAGCTGTAGGCTACACACGGTATGGATGCTCGGACTATGTGTATTTGTATGTGCGAAGGGATGGTGTGTGTGTGTGTGTGTGTGTGTGTGTGTGTGTGTGTGTGCATCCCTATTTATACATTAGAGATTAACGCATAAATTGCATCATCGTCCACACCAGAGGCGTTGGTAGGATCTTGAACTATTGGGGGCTGTAGCCTCGGACGCCCAGCCCTATCGACGTCTCCCTGGTCCACAGCTAAACATCCTGAAATAATTGATTCAGTAAACTGGATGGCTCGTCAGCAGCCATACGATGTATTCAGTCCGGCTTTGGCCTAAACGTTAGCAATAACAACATGTACAGTTGGGAAAGAGTGGAGGGAAAGATGGAGAAAGAGAGGGGCGAGAGAGAGTAATATAACGAAGGAGATAGCCAATAAGGGAGACAGAGAGAGAGTAATATAACGAAGGAGATAGCCAATAAGGGAGACAGAGAGAGAGTTGAGGAAGAAGCGCTGGACATGTGGAGCTGAACAGGTTAACAGAGCTGCCTTTCATGGGCCCTGCAAAGTAATGAGGCTACAGCACAGCCCTGTAGATAGAGACACAGACAGACGGATGGATGGATGGATGGATGGATGGATGGATGGATGGGTAGATGGATGGATGGATGGATGGGTAGATGGATGGATGGATGGATGGATGGGTAGATGGATGGATAGACGAACGGACGGAACACAGGCCAATAGAATAGAGCAATTACTACATAAATTGATGGACCATTTATGCATGTTGTTGCATGTATTGGAAGTATCCAATCAAATTGCTTGGTTTTTTCATGTCGGGGTGCGACAGGAAATCAAACTCCCCCAGGCACAAGGGGTTGTGGGTGCGTGTGTTTTTGTCATTGGTTGTGTGAGAGAGAAACCGAGAATGAGAGCGAGACAGACAATTAGCAGGTCAGTTTGTGTGTGTGTGTAGAGAGAAAGTAAACGGAATCCATGGTTTGTGAGGTCAGAGAACATAAGCCCTACGTACACTGACCCTGTTCTTCAGTCTCTAAAAGGCTTATCAGTATATCTCGATTGATCTCGCCCTGGTTTAAATACAAAGATTTTTTCCATTTCCAAGGCCTTTTGTCATGCTCTTTTGGTTCCCTCTCTCCCCCTCCCTGTCTTCACCCCGGTTTTGTTCTCAAGCCAGTGTTTTGTTGGATACAACTTTGTGACATTATTTTGTTTGTCTGTGTCACACTGAGTTGAGATAGGAACTAGCTGGGAAGTCTTTCTGACGTGCTCCCTAATGCCTGTCTGTTTCTGTGGCAGCCTTTCTGTTTCAAACACTTTGAACTCACGCGGAAAATATTCATGTGGATGGAAGCCTTCTCACAGGCATATTGTATACACACCCAAACATGCAGCTTGGTTGTTTATCCTGCGTGTTACATTCACTAGCTGTCTGTGTGTATATGTACAGTGCATCCGGAAAGTATTCATACTCCTTCACTTTTTCCACATTTTATTATGTCACAGCCTAATTACAAAATGGATTAAATAAAAAAAAAATCTCAACATTCTACACACAATACCGCATAATGACAAAGTGAAAAAAGTTTTTTAGAATTTTGGGATATTTTATTTTGAATACATGTACATAAGTATTCACACCCTTTGCTGTGACACTCAAAATTGAGTTCAGGGGCATCCCGTTTCCACTGATCATCCTTGAGATGTTTCTACAACTTGATTGGAGTCCACCTGTGGTAAATTCAATTGATTGGACATGATTTGGAAAGGCACACACCTTTTTTTATAAGGTTCCACAGTTGACAGTGCATGTCAGAGCACAAACCAAGCCATGAAGTCCAAGGAATTGTCTGTAGACCTCCGAGACAGGATTGTATCGAGGCACAGATCTAGGGAAGGGTAACAAAGGAGTGGCTTCGGGACAAGTCTGTGAAAGTCCTTGAGTGGCCCAGCCAGAGCCCAGACTTGAAACCGATTGAACATCTTTGGAGAGATCTGAAAATGGCTGTGCACCGCCGCTCCCCATCCAACCTGATGGAGCTTGAGACGATCTGCAAAGAAGAATGGGAGAAACTGCCCCAAAATAGGTGTGCCAAGCTTGTAGCATCATACTCAAGAAGACTTGAGGCTGTAATTGCTGCCAAAGGTGCTTCAACAAAGTAATGAGTAAAGGGTGTGAATACTTATGTACAGTGGGGCCAAAAAGTATTTAGTCAGCCACTGATTGAGAACTTGCACAATCAGTGGCTGACTAAATACATTTTGGCCCCACTGTACATGTGATATTTTACTTTTTTAATTTGCAAAAAATTCTAAACATTTTTTTTTTTACTTTGTCATTATGCGGTATTGTGTGTAGAATGTTGAGATTTTTTATTTTATTTAATCCATTTTGTAATTAGGCTGTGACATAATAAAATGTGGAAAAAGTGAAGGGGTATGAATACTTTCCAGATGTACTGTATGTACTGCACCCTCCCTCTTCACAGTAGCCTTTTCTCTCCATCCCCCTGATTCCCTTCCTCACTGTTTAACCCACATCTTAAGAGACAGAAATAATCTGAAATCGTCCCAACAGCCAACCTGAACGCCCCCTACTTCCCCTACCCCAAAACAACGCCCCCATTCTTCTCCATCTAAAAATACTCAAGCAGGCCTTTCAGTAGGCTTGATGTCCCAGAAAAAATCAGAATAACAAGGGTGCAGGATATAGGCAGCATGTTGAACCGCTTTAAATGCATTGCGGGATGGAGGAAAATGGTGGTATCGATGCAAGGCAAGGAGATAGAGAGTGGGGGTGAGGGGTAGAGGAATGGAGACATGGAGGAAGACAAATAGAGGGAGAGAAAGATGGAGTGAAACAAATAGAGGGGGAACAGACATACTCTGGGCAGGGCACTCTCACAGACCTCGGCATACGCTAGCTTTCACAGCTACATCTTAAAGTAGTACTTCTCAGCAAAAACCAAGGGAAGTGTGAGTGGATGGGCTGACGGATACAGGAGGGAGACTGGACTGCAGAGGGGAATGAATGGAAATTGAGAGCAGAGTGGGCCATTGGAAACTGGTTAAAGCCGCCTCTCCACTCACAAACAAAAGCACAGACAAGATTACTCAATACCACTTGTGGCTGTCTGTGTGTGAGCGTCCTTTGCATGTGTTAGTGTGTTTGTGAATGAGTGCGTGTGAGTTTGTGTGTAAAGGTTATTTTGTCTCAGGCGGAAGCCTGGCCTGGCTTGATATATTTGGGCTTCTGTTGTCGGTTTGTTTCAAAACTCTCAAAGCAAAATGACCAGCTGACCCTCTGGCACGGATTCTTTGCAGACTCTCTAACTTAAGGAGTCAAACCATGAATGGATCGTTCACTTGAGTCCACCTGGAGTTCCAAATGAAATTTGTTTTGGTGGATTACATTCTCCAAAGCAGGTTGGTTAGTCACAGAAATTTTAAGGGATGGACCATACTACAATCCTTACCTGTTTGATTGTGATATATTGTTGAATAAAAACTTTCAGAACTCTCCAGTCACCTCAATCAATTCCCACAAGCCCCTTTTAGGATCACTCAAAAATATTTGATTTATGGGAAAGAAATCGTAGAATAAAACACTGCATTTCCATAATCCCATCTCCGACTCTGCACACAGGACATCATGTATTGTCTGCTACGTTTGCAATGCTAATCGGGAGTAAGGTGAGTGACAGTTGCCGTAGTTGGTATTAATGGGGAGCATCTATTTCTGTTCGTCCTGAAGCCGACTCGCTAAAGAAAAGCACTCTTTCTCCCATATTGCCCTGTGCTCCATAATGCTACTACTACCCTCCAGGGTCTACTTGACTCTCCCCTTTCTTCCTGGTCTTTTCTCTTGTTCCCTGCCTCTGTGTGTTTCCTACTACTTTTCATTCCACCCTCTCTCTCTTTGTGTATCTCACTCCATCGCCAGCACCCTTTAGGTTACCCGTTCTCTGTCTCTCTGTGTGTCTCTCTCTCGTTCTCTCCCTCACACACTCCGTCTCCGACTTTGTCTGTTCTCCTCCCTCCATCTCTTCCCTCCTAATTATCAAGAGTCTCAGGGGGCTGCTGTTTGAATGTCATTATACTCTAGTGCCATGCCCCCAACATCCATATTCTCCTTTGCTTACTGTGCCCGCAACAGTGTGTGTGTGTGTGTGTGTGTGTGTGTGTGTGTGTGTGTGTGGCTCTGCTCTTTTGCTAGCTGTGGATGGGTGATATGTCGTGGGGCAGAGCTGTGTGCTGTTCGCCACAGTGTGCACACCCCCCTGCCCCGGTATCATTTCCCCTGACGGTGGAGCATTGAGGTAGAGGCCTGTAACGACTCTTCCCTCTGCACCATTCTTCAGGGCACTTGGGGCTTCTCTCTCATGGTCGTTTTAAAGGTGAACTTAAAAGGCCGCAACGAAAGGGGGGTTGGGTCCCTTCCTTACTACCTTGTTGATTTGTGTGTGTGTGTGTCTCAGCTTTTGCTGTAATATAGGGACGGACAGCGTGAGTATACACGTTAGAGTGGCCTCTTGAGGGGTCGGTGCATTCCTGTCTTTGTATCTGTAGACAAGTGTTTGTATGTCTTTGCATTCATTTGTTCATACTTTTCTCAGTCAGTGTTGTGCCTACAGTGTTTGCATCTATGCCTGTGTGTGTGGCCCTTCATGCATGCATGTGTGTGTGTACATGTGCTATAATATCGGTTTGCCAGAAACAACAAAACAATGGCCCACCAGCCCAGTCTAGCTGAGTGTGAGTCTTGAGAGAGAGAGAGAGAGAGAGAGAGAGACAAACAGAGAACAACCCAACCCAAACCGCACAAGAACAGGCCGGCAAGGCCATCTGAATATCCCCCAGAAGTTGCTGTCTGACCTTGCCTGGCGTTATTGTGCCATCCTGAAGATGGCACAATAACGCCTTTACTTCCAGAGGTGTCTGCGCAGATGGGGCATGGCACAGAAACGCTTGTGACCTTTGACCGCAGCATCATAGACAGTGTCCTAAAAGGTGGCATCACTGTGTGGTATGGCAACACCACCAGGCAGGACCGAGAGGCTATCCAGAGGGTTGTGAGAAAGACACAGAGGATTATCGTGGAGCTACCTGCCATCAGTGAACTGTACACCAAGCGCTGCCATGGCAGAGCCCGCTCCATCATCGAGGACAGTAACCACCCGGGCTGACGACTGTTCTGCCCGCCTGCCTTAACAAACCACACACCAAGCCCTGATGGTCTGCTGGAACAGGACTCCTTCTCAGTCTATTAACTCAGCCTTCATGCTTAGCACCTTATTAAATACTTAGTCACTATATGGTCAAACGTTTAAACACTAATACTTGGAGTCACTTTACGGTCAACACTCAATGTTTGCACTTGTACTTACTGTTGTTTTTACCTTATAATACCACCTGACGGATCGCTGGAGTAGGTGTCATTCCTAGTTTGTTACTCAAATTCTATGTTAAGCACCTTATGGTTGAACCTTGGAAGTCACTTTATAATTAGTCCGGACAATACTGCTATGAACAATACTTAATAACGTCACTTACGTCGTCGATACCAAGTGCTTGCACTGCACTTTAACGTAAACTTTAACTTACAGTCTTCTTATTTTTCTCTAACAGTAAATAGTTTATTTTAATTATATAGTACTTATTGTATGCTTGCGGTAAGAGTGGGAGGAAGAATTCAAATGTACTGGTACTTGGTATTTGTTGCACATGGCAAATAAATGAGTGAACTTATACAGTATTCACGCAGAATCTCTCTCTCTCTCTCTCTCTCTCTCTCTCTCTCTCTCTCTCTCTCTCTCTCTCTCTCTCTCTCTCTCTCTCTCTCTCTCTCTCTCTCTCTCTCTCTCTCTCTCTCTCTCTCTCTCTCTCTCTCTCTCTCTCTCTCTCTCTCTCTCTCTCTCTCTCTCTCTCTCTCTCTCTCTCTCTCTCTCTCTCTCTCTCTCTCTCTCTCTCTCTCTCTCTCTCTCTCTCTCTCTCTCTCTCTCTCTCTCTCTCTCTCTCTCTCTCTCTCTCTCTCTCTCTCTCTCTCTCTCTCTCTCTCTCTCTCTCATCTAATCTAATCCCAAGTTGGGATCACACTATGCCAATCCATTAGAGGATTGGTATTCCACGTCATGGACGGCCAATTGGTTTGATCTCATCACACACGACCCCCTGGTCTCGCCTTGACAGACCTCTTGGGCCCACTGCTTTGCACCAATTAAAAACACGGCCTGGGGCCGTTTGGACATTGATACATTGCTCTCTCACTGTGCACTCTCGTCATCCTCATTCCAAGTGAAGCATTGCTCAACTTCCACTTCAGGTCTGACAGTCGGTGAACCCGCATGGACCCAAGTGTCTCTGTGCAGTCTCTCTAGACAGTGATTCGTTTCGGAAGAGTTTTAAGGCAATATGATCACTTGGTTTTAGTCAGAGCAGGGACTTTGAACTTTCTGAGTGCAGCACGTTTGGAATGTGTGTGTGTGTCACTAATCCAATGGGACACCCAGCGCCGCTCACATTCGTCTTCCATCGGCCGCCCACTTTATCCCGACGTACCGTAGCTTCTGTCTGTTTCTCAGCAGCTCCCCTGCTCTGTTTCTCAGCAGCTCCCCTGCTCTGCGTGGCGCTGACACAGGCTTATGGAGGTTGAGTGAGGTTCACCATATCTGGCTCCTCCTCCCAGCAACAAGCATGTTGACCCCTCCCCACCTGATCAATACAGGTACCGATTTGTCTCTACCATCCGTTCCCTCTTTCATCCGTCCATCCATCTGTCCGTCCATCTATCCATCCATCTGTCCATCCGTCCATCCATCTATCCGTCCATCCATCCATCTATCCATCCATCCATCCATTTATCCGTCCATCCATCCGTCCGTCCGTCCGTCCGTCCGTCCGTCCATCTATCCATCCACCAACCTCTATTGAGAGCAGAAAAAAAAATGAAAGTCGGTCATGAAGCAAGTGTTATGTAACTCTCTCCATCCCATGCAGTCCAGAGGTTACTTTAAAAGACACACATGGCTCTGCTTACGTAAGTAGCCCTGCTGGTCAATGGTTGGCACCACTGCCTATCCTAAATCAACCACAGAATAGCGCTGTTGCCCCCCTTCCTCCACCCAAGAAATGCCCATCGGGCAATGCTGGACTCTTTTGAGCTGCATTGTCAGAGCAAACATATATTGATTACATAAAGTAAGCTAATGACTGGTTTTCCACTGTTGCCGATGGATACTGTTTTGGCTTGTTTACTGTGCATAATGTTTAGCTATATCCAAAATTCTGTCATTTGGTCTTGATCTTGATCCATGATTTCTCTTCCAAGTACATTCTCTTTTACTCTGTTCCTCTTCATTTTTCTTAACCATCACCCAGATATTCATTCTTTACCTCCTTCTCTCTCTCTCCTTGGTGTTTCTCAGATCTCTCTCTCTAGCCTGGTGATTCCCGGCAGCTTCAGGGTGCCTATGCACACCCACTTGGAACTCCTTCCTCCTCTCCCTCCTCTTCATCGGGCCTGGCCATGCAAATGCCAACCTTCATTTCCAGAGCCGTCAGAGGAGCCTCGGTGCCCGCAGGGTGGGTCCCCTATCCTAGCCCCCTATCCAAATCTCCGCCTCACCACTGGAAGGCTGTCCAACAATTCTCTCAAAAAGTAAGGCCAGCTGGCCATCAGGGGCCTATATTCAGCACAGTATCACCTGTGCGTCCAATGGATAGGGTTACTCACACTCTCTCTCTCACTCACCCGACTGCAAATATTCTTTGTCCCTACATTCGTTGTCCCCACCCAAGTCACATAAGTTGCTTTTGTCACATTTTTTGTTCACAACCTTCCCTAAAAGGGAATCTATGATCCATATGGACTGACTGACCCTTCGGGTCCCACCCATTCAAACCCTCTCACCAGTCAAAGGACGTGGTATCCTCCTAAACTGCAGAACGTGTGCCCTATATATATTTTACACAAACAGAGCACACATCAAGTTCAACCATCTAAATCCACGAGTCGCAAGCCAGCGGCTCTGTGTGCCGACATAGCAATTAGAATGTGCCATGCTGAGGCTTACAGAAAGCCAGGACTGGGCTAAGACCCTGTGTTTTTGGGAGCGTGTGTGTGAGAGAGAAGAGTGAAGCTGGCCAGTTGTTGTGTGGGCTCTGACCCCGTGGAGCAGCCGTGGTGGCTAATTGATGGAGCGGTCAGGGAACTCCTCTGCTTCCCCCCTCTGTCCTTCAGCGGGTGGTGGGAGACCCCATTCCCCTTGGTTCCTTTTCTGTGGGGAGAGAGGCTCTATCACCACTGCTATCGCACTCTGGGGCCACCATCATGTGCATGTGTTTGTGCAAGAGGAGGAGAACGTGTGTGAGTCAGTGTGTTTATGTGTTTGGGAAAGAGAGCCTGTGTTCATGCAAATGAAACGAGTAATTGGTTTAGTGTTTGTGTGCTGTGGAGACAGTTGGGACTCATCTGTCTCTTCAAGAAAGGATGAGGCTAAGGGGAATGAGGCAGAGGGGATAGAAAAAAGAGATGGAGAGAGAGAGAGAGATGGTTGACCGGGTTATTAGAGCTTAATTCAGACTGGTGGCTGGATGAGACAGGGTTGGCGGGTGGAATGGAGGATGGAGAAAGAAGACTATGATAAGGTCACTTTAGAAGAACTGTTCAAAGCAAGAGGTCTGTAATTGCTGCCGATTGTCCAGGGGGAGATGACAAGCGGGGAATGAATTTGTGTGTGTGCGTGTGTGTGTGAGAGTAGACTTAAAGCTTCCATGTGTGTGCCTGCTGATGTGAACTTGCATGTGTGCACAGTGTGTGTGCATGTGTAGTACTTATGGTGCCCGAACTACGGTCTCCCTTGAGAGGGTGGTCAATCCAGAGTTCAAAGCACAAAAATCAGAGAAAAATGGGAGGGAATTAGCTCAAAGCCACAAACACCAATCTAGAAGATGGCTTAGGAAATACCGTGTCAAAGGAAGACTGGAAGATTGCTGTGTTGGACTTTGGTCACTGGCAATGGGACAACGGGTAGGGTGTAATGAAGAGATGATTTTGTACTTTGCAGTCATTTTATTGTTGGAAAGGGATGTATAAATATAAAAAAAATCCAGAGTGAAGGTGTGCAGGTATGAAGGTGGTGAAACTATTGTTTGTGTGGTTTTCTGAAAGACAAAGGACAAGAGATTAGACAAACAAACCTAGGAAGTAAGTGTCAAATAACTTAAAAGGGGTTGGAAACGGAAATGCACCATAAAGGATATTTACCAAAAATACGTTGCTAAACAATAACCATAGACAAACAATACTTATTCAAGTGACACTTACTTTGTTCTTTACACACACCAACATGGAAGGAGCCACCCTGTGTTTCACGAAGAGTGGGGTGATGCCGTTGTGCTTTTAAAGGTGACTAATAAGTGGGGGATTGGTGCCAGCTGGTTACCCAGTGTTTAGGAAAAGGGAGCACCCTGGGTGAGAGGAAGGGGGTGGGGCTACATTTGTAGTCTTTATAACAGTGTGTGCGCATGTATTTGGATGGTCAGGAGAGGGTAAAAGAGTTACCTTCAAAAATCAGATTCATGGATTCGATTGAAACAGTTTGTGAAACATGAAAAACAATTTGTTCCAATAGTAAGTGGTTTCTGCTGAGCAATACAGGTGCATGAAAAGGACTGACGCAATTCATTAGCAATGAACACAGGAGTATGGCGCATGTGTTAGCAGGCCCATGTGCAACTGCATGTGTTCAGTGCATGTGGCATAGTTATGTTATTCGTGGACTACATTGATAGACTATGCGGGAGCCAAAAGTAGATAACAGGTATATGTATTTTACATGGTTGTGCGTGCACAAAATTGGGTAAGTCCTTGTGTCCAAGAGGAGACTTTAAAGGCGTAAGCCTACCGGACCTGAGCAGGTGACTGAGGGGAATCAGTCTTTTTGGACCGTGTTCTTGTGTTGCCATGGTAATGTTTTCTTGTGACATAGTTTTGTCGTTTTAGCGTTTTCGTTTGTTTTATTCACTCTCAAGTATTTCGTTTTACTTTACAAATTTGTTAATCCGAATCAATTGACCATTTTATTATTTAGGACAGTCTTCATCCCTACATTACATTTTTGTACACGTTGGTTTCCACTTAATTTCTGAATATGAAAATAGCACGTATAGACTTTACTTTATTTCTGATATTGTCGTCCGTTGACATACCCTTTGAGAAAATAGCCTTCAATGGAGAGTCTCTGAAAGAGCGATAAAAGGGGACAATAGAGGCCATATATAGTACGACTACGTTGATAGAGTGATAGACATATCTCCGGACAATTCCTCTCTCAGCATCAGAGAGAAGAGAGGAAATATGCACAGACGAGGAAACAACAACCAGCCAATACGATCTGTCCAAGAAGATTAAAGAGAACCATATCTGATCAGGTGAAAGGAGGGAATTATGGAGGTACAGACAAATGAAAGGAAATTCATCGAATAATTGTGGATAAGCTTCTGTTAATTGGATAGAATAATAGCTGTCAAAATCAATGGGAGGAAGTCTGCCAGTCTAACAAATAGGTAATCGAATGTAGACAATTATTTTACCCACTACACTAGCTAATCCCCTCAGATTGTATGCAATTATTTATTTAAATATATCCTTTTTGACAAGCGCTAAAGTCGGTGGGAATCAGCGTACGTAATATCAAACATGCATTTGAGCGAATTTCCGGTACAAAACACTTCCTTATGAGACGCGTATTACCTGAAACTAACGCAATCTTGCAGCCTAAAACAGTCCTTTTCAAAAAGCTGGATGTGGGTCACAGGTTGGAACGTGGTCTCCAATCCTCACACACACACACCCCTAAGCACTCTTGTTTTGCGCTCCTCTTCCGTCTCCCATGACTGCTTTCCTAATGAACTCCTATTTCTGGACAGATCCCTGCCTGCATGCGTCAGAACCAGGAACAAAGGGTATGGATTTGTGAGAAAGACTGAGAAAGAGAGGAAACATGGACAGCGAGATAGAGATGTAGTCTGAAGTCTAAATCAATGTGTTAAGAGACTAGAGACCACTGGAGCGGATGGAATCCTACATTGAGTTTAAAGTTACAAACAAGCCAATGGGATGAACAGGAAGGCAGAGCTACAATATGACTATGTTGGACAAAGCAACAGAGCTAATGTGCTTTTGACATCTACAGAGTTGGACAGTACACTATAAGTGGTTACCAATCCAAGATTAGCACCGTTTTCAGAACAGTGGCTCCCTCTATTGGTCATTATACAAAAATACAGACTATCATGCTAGCACTACCACAACAAACTATCATTGCTTCTATGTTTATGTACAGAGGAAAAAAAAATCTGCACCAATACGTTTTCATTGTATGTTTATTTTCTTAAAAAAATGACAAGGTCCAAGTTGTCCAGAAGCCAAGCCCTCAGCCCCTATTCCCCACCCCTAGGTGTCAAAGCAACCAGGAAACAAAAATAGTAATATGCACATTCAATAATATACAGCAATGCATAGTGGGTCTAGCAAACACCCAATCTCCAATGAGGTTTATCGAACGGTTTCCACCAATGAGGTTATTTCATCTTAAGATGTTTTGACCAGGTTTGTTTGGACTAGCATCAGGGTGTTTAGTTCCCTGCATTGCAGTGAGTTGAAGACCACAACAACCAATTCTGGTGTGCAGCATCACTCATAAAAAATGGGACCCATCTAATCCCCATGCTGTATGATTGGCCCTCAAACTGCAACATAGGTGAACTGGAACACACTCATGGTCACCAATCAGTTTCAGCCTAAGTGCAAATTCCAAGTCACTGTCACACACAAATCATGTGGTTTTTACCTGCGTTACCCTTTTTCTCCACAGGCGTGCGCTGTGGTGCAGTACGCAGCTCTACTCGCTCTCCTCCCCCCTTTATCTATCAAACCATTAGTCAAACCGTCAGTTAGGCTCATCTTACAGCTTCACCATTGACTGGACAGTGAAAGAGTGGCCATGCTACCGAGCCTGGTGCCAGTCTACAACATCTAGCATAGAGTCAGAAGACAAAGATGGCAGCCATGCCCTACCATTTTCAAAACTCATTGAAAACCTTACGCTTTACCTCTTCATTCCAGCTTGGCTGGGTGGTGAGGCCGGGTGGAGAGTGTGTGTGCCAGTGATCCCCACAGTGGGTGCGCGTGCAACGTGAGCAAAAGAGGGACGGTGCACGGGTGTGTGAGCTAACCCGTCCGTTTCGCTGCGGGCCCCTCTGCAGGTGGGGCTACAAACAGGCATCCCAGTGGAGCTGCAGGTCAGGGCTGTCCAGGAAGTCTGCTGAGAAAACGCTGGGTGGCGTGTGAG
This sequence comes from Aplochiton taeniatus, assembly GCA_017639675.1. NCBI lineage: Eukaryota > Metazoa > Chordata > Actinopteri > Galaxiiformes > Galaxiidae > Aplochiton > Aplochiton taeniatus. Next base: position 640,611 of record CM030187.1, read on the forward strand.
GGGCCAGGGGCACTAGGCTGGTCCCCCCATCCCTGCCCCCCCCCTCCCTGCCCCCCCTCGCTCCTCCGGTCACCCCGCCCGCCATGGAGATGTCCAGCCAGTCCATGTTGTCCAGGGTGGGGTCTCCAAAGTCCAGGCCGGCCGGGTGCGGGGGCGAGAAGCCCAGCTCGGAGGTGTCCATGGGGGTGGGGGCGGCCTCCAGGAGGCTGGAGGTGCTCAGCATGTGGCTGTGGAGGTGGTCCATCAGCCCCAGGCCGCCGTCCGCCTCGACGCCCAGCAGAGGGCCGCCCACCGGGCTCTCCAGGAAGTCCTCCAGGCGCCCGCTCCCCACGCAGGGGTCCACCACGGCCCGCTGCCCGGGGGAGGGAGAGGGCTCCGGAGGGGTGGGGGGGGAGAGGCGCAGGGGCGATGGGGGAGAGGAAGGGGACGGAGGGTTGGAGTGGAGATGGGCCAGAGAGGGGTCTGGGTTGGCTCTGAAACCAGAGATCTCTACAAGGGGCAGGGAGAGACCAATGTGTCAGGGTAAAGTGGCAGAGAGAAACTTGGAGTATTCTTACTGACAGGGAAAGCATTTCTAAGATATAACCAAAGGTCGGTGTTCTCCAACAAGGAATTTCCTGTCCTACCTCCGCTCTTGAGCAGGATATCAAACAGGTCATCCATATGTTGGCTGCTGAGGCCGTTCTCCTGTGGACACAGCACTCACAGAGTTAACATGACCTCCTCACCCCACTCACACACACACACACACACACACACACACACACAACACGGAAGCCGTGGCAAGAAAACAAACTTATCCAGCATAAAGTAATACTTTTCTATATCCAACAATACAGATATAGATGCTGGACATATGGACGCAGAGCCCAGAGGAAAGCAAGGGAAAGCCAGATGTGGAGGAAGCATGGGAGGGCCGGATGTGGAGGGATGGACATACTTTGGGACGGCGAGACGAGGAGGACAAGGAAGTGGGCTTAGGAGAAGGAGGAGTGAACAGTGTGTGCTGGTCATAGGTGGGACACACCTCCTCCCTCTGGAGAAAAGGAGTAGGGGAATGAAAGAGAGGAAGAAACTGGAAATGAGTGGTGAACAAGAGAAACAAATGGAGAAACAAAGATGAAAAGAAATTGAAAAAAAAAAAAAAAATAAAGACATTTTTGCGAAATGTGGACTTTTATTTACCCTGAGAGAAGGGGGCGTGGCACTTGGGCTTTCAGAATCGGACACGTCGTCAAAGAAAGGGCCGAGATTGGGTGGGGCAGAGATCGACAAGCCAGGCCCGGCCACCCTGTTGGTCTCCAGGTGGAAGCCAGTCTTCTGTCCCTGAGTGTAAGAGCGGGGCCAAGACAACACAAAGCCAGAGTTGAGCAGGCTGTTCTAACTAAGGAGTAGACCATTTGCCAGCTTTTCAAGTTCCCTATCATGTCTACCTTTTGGACAGACTGGTTGGTAGGGACAGCCTCTAACTGTTTTGATTGGGTGTCAGGGCTTGGTGTTACCAGTGGTGATTGGCTAGGCAACTTGCTTGGTGTTGACTGTAGCCTCTACACAATGAGAGAGATGAAAGATTATATCCAAAAGTCAGGGAAAAGCTAATGAAACAAGCTGATAATCAACTTTATTAATGCATAACATTTTACTGAAGTAGAAAACACATTAAAAACACTTCAAAACATTTGAATTTTAATGTACCTGCAGTGTGATTCGTCCATTGGTCTTGCCCAAGGAGGATCCTCCGTTCTGACCCTCCGTTGTGTGATTGGTCAGTGCTATCAGGTAGTGGTTGCCGTTGCCGTCGGTGACCAGAGTGGGCGTGGTGTTGGACTTGAGGAGGTCCAATGAAATGGTCTGGCCAGGGGGTTGCGTGCCGTTCTGTTGGCAGGTTAACACTGGCGACAGCTTGAGCAGAGAAAAGAACACTTTTAGCCTTGGCCTGGCTTTAAAGTCCATTGACGTGATCAACGGCAGTGCACAGACAAACAGTCAGTTTCTGTTTTCTGAAGTGTCTTCAGTTGTACACATGGAAATCAAGAAATTAGAATGACTGGCAGTTCTACCAGGCAGCTCTACCGGTAGGTTGTGTCCAGTTGGAAAAGAACTACACTATCATTATTACCTGCTGTGAGTTGGCGGTCTGCTGCTGTTGTTTCTGCTGCTGACGCTGGGTCCTCTGCTGCTTCCTCTGCTGGGCCAGACTCACCGCTGGCTTCTGTTGTGGGCCCTGGTTCTGGAGCGGCTGGGCCAGGACCGCCACCTGCTTCAGCTGCACCTGGCCTGGCTTGGGAGGTGCTGGGCCCTGGCCCGTCTTGGCTTGGCTCTGCTGGGCCTGTAGTTTCTGCTGCGCTAGTTTCTGCCGGACCTGGAGCTGCTTCTGCTGGGTCTGCTGGATGATGAGCTGCTGGAGCTGCTGCTGCTGCTGCTGGAGTAGGATCTGGGCTTCTGTCCTCTGCTGCTGCTGCTTGATTGGTGGGGGCTGCTGTTGCTGCTGCTGCTTGATTGGTGGGGGCTGTTGCTGCTGCTTGATTGGTGGGGGCTGTTGCTGCTGCTTGATTGGTGGGGGCTGCTGTTGCTGCTGCTTGATTGGTGGGGGCTGTTGCTGCTGTGTGATTTGTTGTTGTTGTTGTTGTTGTTGTTGTTGTTGTTGTTGTTTCTGTTGCTGTAGTAGCCGGTGCTGCTCGGCCTGTTGGAGCTGCAGCCGATGGATTTGCTGCAGCCTCAGCAGCGTCTGCTGGGAGCACTGGGTCTGAAGCTTTGTCTGGCACTCATCCATCGCCACTCCTTCCATCCGCTCCTCCGCCTCGCTCTCCTGTTTTACGCTCACAATCAAGCCGTTGGCGACAGGCGGAGCAGGCTGGGGGCACGTCTTCGGTGGGGAGCTCTCTCTTCCTCCTCCGCCAGCCATCTTGCCCTGTTCCAGTTGGGAGCGCAGAGTCTCCACCAGCCTCTGTTTCTGTCGCAGCATGCGGGTCAGCTCCTCAATCTGCTTGTCCTTCTCCTGGAGCATCTGGTCCTTGTCCAGGGACGTGTCCCCAAACAACACACCAGAACCGAGTTCCTGGGCCTGAGGAGCTGGCTGCAGCAAGGCGGGCGAGGGCCTGGAGAAGCTGCAGGAGCTCTGGAGGCGGCCCTGGTTCTCCTCTTTGACCTGGGCTAGGGAAGGGTGCTGGGGAGAGGGGTGCAGGGTCAGCTGGGTCAGGGGCGAGCTCACCTGGGGAAGGGGAGGGGCAAAGACAGTGAGTTAGGGAATTCCCACGGACTATGACTGGGAAAACAACGGGCCATTCCCTAAACAATACCCTGTGTTCTACACACATTCAAATATCCTCATTTTACAGAAATACTACTTTTCCAGTGGAGAGAGAGCCACAGCTGTCCCACAGCACTATTATTATTTGTGGTGCCCACTCACCATCTCCCCAAACATATCCCCACTACAGCTGGTCTCGTCGGGGCTCATCCCAGTCAGCGAGCGCTCTGACGCCGTGGGGGACAGCGGCGGACTGGAGCTGGTGCTGCCGAACCGCATGACCCGGCCCGGAACGGGGGCCTGAGCCAGTGAGAACGCCGCTATCTTGGCCCCCGCCTCCCCCGATTGGTGGTTGAGAGCGGTGGCCCCCGCCAGGGAGGAGGCGGCGGCGCCAGCAGAAGGGGTCGAGCGCTGCTGGGGTTGCTGTGATTGTCCGGGTTTAGGGGCGCCGGCGCTGGAGGCCCCGTTGAGCTCCTGGTAGTTCCGGAGCCTCTCGATGAGGTCGTTCTTGGTGCCCGAGACGGTCAGGCCGCGCAGCTTCAGCTCTGCTTTCAGCTCAGCCACCTGAAGATGGACCGGGAGGACACAGCATGTTCACAATTACACTAGATGGCGCACTTCAACGGGTCCACCATTGGAAACAAAAGAGTACGTTGGGAGAAACACCTAGCCGAGTGATTGAGAATACTTTAGCCGAATAACTTTCCTTTAAGGTTCAGACATGTTGAGAGTGCTTGGTGTGGATAAGCCAGACAACGTTTGAATCCGATTCTGACATGACCTATGAATTACACTGAAGACTCCGATCAGTCTCTCTTTGCTCACTTTGAATTCATCGAGGTTGGCCGGCAACGCCCCCGGTTTGGCCCCGCCCCCTGGGGCTTGGCTCTGGCGGCTAGGCCCGCTGGGATTGGTGGAGGCCGGAGTGGTGGGTGTGGGCCCGCTGCGGGATGGGGAGGGGCCCGGGTTGGAGGTGGGGGGCGGCTGTGGCTCGGTGTGTGGTCTGAGAGGAGGGCAGACAGATGGGATTACACACCTGGTCACATCCCAGGCACGTCATTTTCACAGACGGCACAGCCCGATCCCACAGTGGCTCGGTTCAGAATCGCCAGGAACGTATGCATCTGTACATCGGCCTGTTCTCTTTCAATTAGGGCTTGTCTTTCAAAACGACAGCAAGCTAGCATAGACACACACACACACAGACGCGCGCGCACACACACACACACACACACACACACACACACACACACACACAGACGCGCGCGCACACAGACACGCGCACAGACACACACACACACACACACACACACACACACACACACACACACACACACACACACACACACACACACACACACACACACACACACACACACACGTACTTGGGCGGCGCGGGCAGGATGGTGTGGTAGTTGTAGTGCTGCTGCTGCTGGTTGATGATCTGGAGCTGCAGGAAGAGCTGTTGCTGCTGGAGGATCTTCGCGTAGGACGAGTCCAGCTGGGGTGGGGGTTCCCTGTCGGCTTTCTGGTCCGGGGGGATGTACTGGTGGTACTTCAGCTTCTTCACCTAGAGGAGAGAACACATGGTACAACTAACAACTAACACGACAGCTAGTTCTGTCTGACAGACTGTAACCCGGGACCAGGCTGGGCTGGTGCTGTCCCAGCCCAACACTACCGTGGGTCTTTGTGTAGCGCGGTACCTTGGGCTTGTTGTCCTTGGGCTTTTTGGGCCGCTGAGTAGGACGGTCAGCACTGGCCTTGGACTGGGCCTGCAGGGAGCGTGGGGGGTAAGGAGAGGAGGATGAAGAGGAAGGCAGAGAGGAGAAGCACCTAACATGTTGATAGAGAGAGGAACAACTGGATGCCTGGGGGTTTGGAGTCAGAAATGAATTGATTCAAAATGTAAAGCATTGAGTTGGTTACATCGTGGACCACCACCACCACCACCACCCCACCACCACCACCCCACCACCACTACTACCACCACCACTACTACCCCACCACCACCACCACCACTACTACTACTACTACCACTACCACTACCACCATCATGGCAATCAACAGCAACTGATTTTAAAGGGATGTCACTCACCTTAGTCTGACCAGTAGCAGGGCGTGATAGCGGAAACACTGCAGTCCCATTGGTTATCTTCACAGGTGGGCCGACCTCCGCACCATTCCTCAGCGGGGGAGGAGGGAGAGGCGGAGGGGGCGGTGGTACCTGAGTAAGGAACTACCAGAGCAGTGTGAATAGGCAGTTGGCGTGTCAGTCATTTAAAAGAAATCAGGTCCATTGAGGGCTGTGTGTGTGTGTGTGTGTGTGTGTGTGTGTGTGTGTGTGTGTGTGTGGTCAGTACCTGTGTGGGCGACATGTCCCCGTGCGTCAGCATGTCAGAGGGAGACAGCTGGGAGATTGAGCCCTGTGGCGAGTATTGATTGGTCAAATGGTCCGGAGACAGGGCGTCACAGCTGTCCTCATCCAATGAGCTCTCCCCTCCAGCACACTTAGGGGAATCTGCAACATGGCAGGACCAATAAGAATGACTGGGATTGCTAAAAAAAAACATCTGTTTCAACTTGCAACAGTACAGGTTGCCAAATGGAAGTGACTAATGACAGAGTCATGAAATAGCACAACAATCGTAGGATGTCCTCATACAGACATTCTGACATTGCACTTTGGATTACACAGGATATGATGTGAAAACATCAGGATCAAAATGCAACAATATCCATTAGGTATTAATCCAATGCAATGAATCCAATCATTTCAAAATAAAAGCAATTGGGTGAGAAGTCTGTCAATGGCTTTTTAAGTAGGCACCGTCTTTCCCAAATGTTTTGCAATGAATGATATTGCTTTATTCCCATCATCTTCAAAAGTTGACAGGACAGCGCTCAATTATGTGAGTATGTGTAATGCTATGACCCTTTGTGCATATACTGTGGCCAAATCTGTGTAGGCGTACAGTAAAATGTATGTGATTTATATTTATTTATTTTTTAAAACATCGTCATGTCTGTGTATGTCCATTTTTTTTATGTATGCTTGTGTGTGTGTGTGTGTGTGTGTGTGTGAGAGAGTATGTGTGTGCCCCCACCCAGCAGGGAGTGCTGCAGCGACAGGTCCACAGGCAGAATGTTCTTGTGGATCAGCTCGATGGGTCCAGGCCGGTGGGAGATCTTGTCGTTGAGATCATCGGCCAGGCGGGCTCTCTTCAGCTGCATCTGCTTGGCCTGCAGGGAGGGCTCCGCAGACGTTTCTATAGACACCACACACACACACACACACACACACACACACACACACACACACACACACACACACACACACACACACACACACACACACACACACACACACACACACACACACACACACACACACACAGAATTGAATGGTAAAAATAAGACACAAACACACACACTCGGATAGATATCCCCGTTAATAGTGTGATCAAAGGGTTGGGAAAGTTTGGGATCTGACACATTGCAGACAAGCCAAGTTTCTTTTTGATGCCACTATCAAACCGTGTTGATCCAGCGGGTGGTGCTCTGGGACATTCACCTTCCAAAATGTGCATCCTGACCAGCTCCGAGCGCTCTGGGCGACTCCGGATCTTCCTCTTCAGGTAGTCCTCCGTCTGAGGGGGGGGGGGGGTAACAGGGACGGATGGAGGGGGGATGGATGGAAATAGGACAGAGACAGGGAGGAGAGAGAGAGATGAGAAAGAGGACAGAGACAGGGAGGAGAGAGAGAGATGAAACAGAAAGCAAGAGAGAACCAGACAGCAGTTGTGGGGATGGGAAAGTATGGTGGAAGGGAGAAAGGAGAAGACAAAACAACCTCTGAAAAAACATCGATTATCATCTCTATCATCTCTGTTTGCTATGGTGAACAGGAGATGTCCAGAAAAAGAGAGGGCGCGACTCACCCTTGCTCTCTCCAGACTTCTCCGCTGCTCGTGGAAGGCTGCCGGGCTCTTCAGTGCTACACCAAGCCAGCGATGGGAGGAAAAAAAGAGAGAGAAAGAAAAAGGAACTATTTGCACACTGAACCTTCAGACATCATCAAACATCAACTGTACAGACAGTGGTGGGAACAGAGACAGCCCTTGTGGAAGACTAGGGCTTCAAAGCGGAACTGGTTGTGTGACTGAAAGGTCAGGGGCTATTCTAGAGCCAGTCGAGAGCCAGGGACGTTTCCCGTCTTGAACCAGTTCACAGTAACTGCTCCATCACGTGATATTACAGGCCAGAACTGGCCAATATAATAACCTCTCAGGCCATAACAGAAATAGGAGTTGTACTCTTACCCAAATTGTTATTTTATTCACTCTCTCATCTTCTACCGCTTATCCTGTTTTACAGGGTCGCGGGGGGGCTGGAGCCTATCCCAGCCAACACAGGGCGTAAGGCAGGGTACACCCTGGACAGGACGCCAGTCTATCACAGGGCCAACACATATAGGGACAGACAACCACTCACACTCACATTCACACCCTATGGGCAATTTAGAGTCACCAATTAACTTGCATGGTTTTTGGACTGTGGGAGGAAACCGGAGTACCCGGAGGAAACCCACGCCGGGACAGGGAGAACATGCAAACTCCACACAGAAAGGCCCTTAGGTCAGGTGGGGTTGGAACCCAGAACCTTCTTGCTGTGAGGCAACAGTGCTAACCACTGAGCCACCGCGCCGCCTCATTTTATTCACTCAGCTCTCAAAATCATGAAGGAGGATAAAAACAACTTGGATTCTAGAACGGCCATTTTAACTCCGATCCTAGAGCGGTTTCTATCCAGGGGTGCAGCTTATCTTGCGGCGCCGGCTGAGAGAGAACTAGCCTCCCAGAAAGAGCAAAGGCCCAGGAATCAGTGGAGCATCCATCATAGGAGGAGCAGTCTGGCCGGGCTCTCTGCGTGTGACAGACGAGCGCACTGGCTGATGGACTGGCCGTCTAAGAAGAGCCACATTCTGGCTTCATCCATCCTTCATCCAGCGAGTCTAACCTCAAAGAACCTCTGTGTGAGAGTGGAGTGAATGTGTGGAGCTGGGCCTATGACTCTACTTAAAACCTCTTCAACGGGACAAATGGCAAAAGAAAGGTTACCTCATACTTCACACAAGCAGAAAAAACATGGTTTTCTTGTTTGCACTGAAACAATGCACCGACAAAGTCTTAATGCAGTCTGAACACACAACAACCCTGTGCCATGCCCACTGATATGAATCGTTGGACAGGAAGTGAAAGGGACACTAGCTGGCCGTTGGAATGATGTAACTCCAGATTGGGCAAGAGCTGGTGAAATCCTTGGTGAGCAAGCAAATGTGGACATAAAGTGTAAAGTGTGTATATAAAGTAAAGTAAAGTAAAAAGGCTGATCAAAAACAGGCCAACTCACTTTGGGGCAACGGTGAATCATGGAAATCAACATGTTCAATATCACAATACTCACATCAGAGAGTACAACCACCCATATGAGGTCACTAGAGAGGGGCCGTTGTAGGATTTGGCTGCCATGTCATTACCAGCGACAGGATATGGGACGGTGGTAGTGGGGGGGGGGCTCGTACTACCCCACCCCACCCCACCTGTCCTCTGCATGCCCTCCCCTGCTCCTCTCTGTCATCTACCGGTAGCTACAGGTCTACTCATCATCTTACAACACTAGGCTAGTATAATTAACGTCTTAGTCCAACACACACACACACACACACACACACACACACACACACACACACACACACACACACAAACACAAACTTCTCAGAGCCTTCCCTGCAGAGTGACAACGCGAATGGCTTGGTGCTCCGTCCCATTAGCTTACTAAGGACAACACGGACATTGCTTGCTTCAAACCACCAGGGATGTGGATGTCTCCTCGGGTCTTCTTTCTGTCGAGCTCTCTCTCTTGTCGCATCGTTCTGTGTAGTGACAGAGCCATACCAGGGGGCATGCCTGCTTCTGCCAAGCCGGTTATGTGAGAGTGAGCGGGAAGGGGAGCGAGGCCCTCATGCAGGGCTACACCCACTCACTGGCCGCCAGCAGGGGATCTCTAGGATAGGAGTGTCCTTAATCCTCTAGGCCCCCATACTGAGAGGGGTTGAGTGGCGTGTACCTGGTCTACGCAACATCGACCAGGAAGGAGAGTTGTCCTGCAAACTTCCCTTGATAAAAGCAGAGCTGCAGTCGTACAGGGGACATCTACCAGCCCAGGCTCTGGACACCCCAGTGGGTCCTTTGCTTTCACCATAGCACCCACCAACACACTTTTCCCTCTGTGACTAGAAGTCGCTGCTGAACAGCCAGCAGAATCCAAAGCCATAGGGCCCCTTCTAAAAAGATGCATTTCTCATCCTATTGAGATGAGTACATGGTCTCCTCTCCTCCCTTGAAACAGGAAGTGGAGCCACAGAGAAGGGGAAGCTGCCCCGCTTGATAACCCAAGAAGGAACACACGCAGAGCAAAACACTGCATACAGAAATACACTTTACCACAAGCCTACAGTACACTCAAACGGGGCAACGGAACATATTAACTTAGAGCAAAACCACACATGCGGATACCAACACCCAAAAGAGCCGACAGTACATTGAAATAAGACTTATTCACTGAGGGTCAGAGTATTAGACTACACATTAGATTCCCTCGTTAATATATATTAATGTGCAATGACTGATTCTTAGCCCACCCAGCTTTTTCCGCCTTGACACCATGATGGATAGTTTTACCAACGAACCCAACATATGCAGTAAGTCCAACTGAACCGAAGAAGGCTGAGTGTCGCTCTAGAAAACAACATGAACATGCATAATAGATGCAAATACATCTCTAGGCATCTAGGTATACTAGGTACTTGATTGATTAAAAAAACAGACGTGCATTCCTAGCTGCAAACCAGGTTGTTCTGATTGATTACGAAGTTGTGTTTGCCATACAGTGCATTCAAAGCGAGAAGGTTCTGATTTGACTGCAGAATAAATGCATGGGTTATTACCACATCCACTTCTGGAAGGCTCCATGCACTAAGGCCACACTGGAGATGTCAGAGATGGTTGGAACGTACAGCTCATGCGGCATTATCCTGGCCTACTACGGCTGGACGCAAGTTAAACAGCTTGACCTTGCCTTGCCTGGATGGAGAGCACGCAACACAATGCCTTGTTAATCTGCATGGAGTGCGCTCTCTTCAAACCTGAAGCTCCATCTTCCGTTCAAAGGGTTGAGGGGACTTTGGTGCCGTGCGAACATCAGGAAACCTGCCATCAAAGGCTACATGCTTCTGTTCTAATGACGAACACATGCGGGAAACAGAACCCTGATCATCTCAACTTCCAACTTGGGAATGGACACGTTTCCCAGACAAGTGTAGCTGACCTCAAAAGGATGCAATGCACGAAGCTATTCCGTAACTCAAGCACATTTGGTGCACCATTATTGTTGATCGATGCCATATCTTAAAGTGTTTCTGACACATAACCTGTTTTCAGGCGCCCATTTGCTGCTTGGTAATCACTTTGCCTCGGTTTCGCCGTCTATTTCAGTTCCCGCCCTCTTAGTGGTTCTACTCTCGTTGCACACTTTTGTCTTGCGGTCCCAGGAGCTCTTTCAGCTGTGTGGTGCAGGGTGTGCTGTGGAGGTGGGAAGAGGGAGGACTTACGTGGCATGATCCCTTGGCTGACCAGCTCCTCTCGCGTTCGTCTCTGCTGAAGCTTGAGCTGGAGGACTGCATGAGGACAGAGGGGGGAGTCCGGGACAGAGAGAGAAGAAGAAGAAGAAGAAGAAGAAGAGAGTCAGGCACAGTCAGGATATAACAGCACCAAAGGACCTGTGTGGAGGCTGGGTCCAGAGTCCTGCTCTCCTGGAGCTAACACGCTGGCATCACAGCAGTGAGGGGCCTCCCAGAGGTAAACAAACACGCGGAAGAATGGTCGGACGCAGACAAGCCACCAGCCCTCTCTCTCTCTCTTACTTCCTTTTTGCTTGCTGAAAGGCTGCAGTGGCGGAAGGGGGCAGGAGCAGTGCGTTTACACACTTCCTGCTTCTGAACTCTGTTGCTGTGGCGAATGTTCTTGTGTGAACAGGTTCACCATTCGTGTATGAGTGAGGTTTGGAGAGCGGTTTGAACGGGAGAAGGAAATACACATTAGTTGCACAGCATTACACACTCACAGACACAGTAGGCAAAGACAGGTGAGAGATTACTGGGAGAATGCAGAAGAGGCTGTTGTGTATTGTGCCAAGTGTATTGCCATTTCAAAAACAGGAAACTGCTGTTACATAACAGAGAGGCTAAGAGATAGAGAGACAAGAGATATCTAAATGGTCAGTTCAGCTATGCACGCACATGCACACACTAACTACAGTGTTCTCTGAATTCTGCCTTTTGGTAAATTTACAATTCTTCAGTTGATACACTCATCACTCATTGACACTAGGGTTGGGCCGATGGCATCGTCCATCGCCAATGCTGACAACCATCGATCACTGAGGCCTCTACCATCGTAACAAATCGTGCTGCCGCCTCTTTAAAATCTCGTTATTAAAAGAAATACAGTAAAACAGCTTATTTGATCAAGGGATGTGCATGATTACTCAATTAAACGTTGCTACCCTGCAGTAGTCGAGTCCAGAAACACTTTTCGCCGGTAAACCTATTCTCAATTAGACGTTTAAAATGCAAAGCCCATTGACAGAATTTGCACTGAAATGTTCCTTCATGAAACGAGCATTGCATTCGTTACTAACGTTGACGATGCCGGATCGAAAAAAAAGTACTCTTACTTTTAGACTAGTCGAAGTTTAAACTTCCGTGTACAGCCTACGACAGGGAAATTAGTAGTTAGGAACATCCCTCATTTAATCTAACTATTTATCTACCGCCTAATGTAAGCAAAGAAATTATTGTTTTAATTGACCTGGTTTGCTCCTGCCTTAGTGAATCAGGGGGGGAGCGTTAATAAAAACTTACCTACAGAGGGAACTCTCTCGTTCTCACCTAAAATGAAAACATTTTGCAGTCTGACTACTACGCAACATAAAGCAAGCACATACCTGTCATATAATAAATAATTCCTAATCGCCTATTAACCTTTTTCCACCATGTCTTGTCCTGTACATTTACCTTAGAATATTCTGTTTATGAAAAATAATAAAGTTGTTCTCGATGTACAAAAAAACAGAACAAGAGCACACTTCATTTGCAAAAACTCAGGATTTCCATTTTACATTCAAAGAGTTCGAGTCAAGATTTTGCTGTGTAATCAGATGATCAGGTAAATTAGTATAAAAGTTTATAAAATTGTATTTAAAAGGAAATATTCAACGCCACTGTAAATAAGGACAGTGCACAACCTTTTCATCAACTTCACCAATAACTGATCACAGGAACCTTCACAACTCATCTCAATACATTGCCAATACTTTCAAAATGAGTGGTGCTGTGAACAAAACAAAAACTTGAAATGCTGCACCCGGAAACCACACACAGCCGTCCCAACCTCTTGGCAGAGCTACTAGGCTACCTACTTTGCCGGGCTTCACTTTTGCCGAGCTAGAAAAAATGTGAGAAAACAGAGGAACACCAGAGGCCTCATCATTCATGGGAATCTTACAAGTTGGCAAACGACGACCACATCAACTCAAATATTCTACCTTCGCACATCCGGGGATCTCTGTTAAATATAGCCAGACCAAATCATTGGTTTGCTCCGGGAAAGCATTTGTTTGTATGTTCCTCTCTCCCCGGCTGTAAATATGCCAGGCCCCTGTGGGACCGGGGTCAGGCCTGGCACTTTGAGGGGCACCCAGCACCTGTTCCTGCTGACACGGTGACATCAGCGTGGGGAGTGGTTCAGCTGTCCTGACCTTTGACTGCACTGCATCCTGGGGATTAGAGGCAGGAGGCTGCCACCCTGCTGTAATGGCAATAGCATGTGATTTCTTACAGTCACATACACACACACAAAAAATGATTCATAGCCATAGTCTTAAGTACTTTATGTTTTGCTGAAACTCCTACACACTCTCCAGCCTAACTTTCTCTTCCTCATACATACGGGACTTGCATAGATCACAGGCAGAGAACTGAACGTGCCAGGGCCTGGTGCAGGATAAGATGCCTTGGCTCCTGCTACTTCCAGGGAAAGAGGTTTATTTTGGGATTGAGAATCTTACACTTCCCCTCTGTCACTATCATCACATCTACCCTCCCTCCCTCCTCGACATTTTCTTTCTCACGCTCCCTCTAAAAGGTCCCTGAATTATTTCTCTGTCTATCCGCTCGGCCGTTCACTCTCACCCACAGGCCCTCTCACCGTTCCGCTCTGACTTTCTCCCAGGCCAAGATCACTTCTACAGCCATCAGCACCCTGTCTTCGATACTCTCCTTCTTTCTTTCGGTAAATGTAAGGGTTTGTTTTTCAGTAGCCTTCTTTGCCTAACACTGCCCATCAATCTATTCTCAGTAAAACACGTGTCCCTCACACCGTCCCCACTGTTTGTGGTTGAGTGGTTGGTTGGCTGGGTCTGCTGTTTGGGACTGTTAAGTATTTGACTATCTTTTGCATGTCTCAGGCACTCTAGTTATAACCTCTAGTGCTTGGATGTCTGTTCGTCTTTCGGTTTAAAGTTTAATCAGCAGTTGATTCGTTCTGGTGGCGAAACTGGAAACCTCAAGTTTTAACAAATAATAAAAAGCAGAAACGATTGTCCCCATCTCTTACTGTGAGCACTGAGAAGCCAGAGAGAGAGTGGAGTGGTGGGGGACAGCGCTGCTTAGTGGAATACTAGTCGCAGCCACAGCTCGCAACAACCCTTCCAAAGTCAGCCCGCAGAAAGATAGAGAAGGGGGAACTGCAGAGACTGAGGGAGCCACCCGCATGAGGAGGCCAGTTCGAATCAAATAACAGGGGGACAGAAAAAGATGAAGAGAAAAAGGAGAGGGAAAGAGAGAGAGAGAGATTAGGAGGAGAAGGGCCTGCTGGCCAACTAGGCTAATCCCTGAATGCCTGTGTGTGGTAGGGCCTAATTAAACACGTCTGACTACCATCACTGTCCCTGAAGACCCCGGGTCCCAGCACACTGGCACAGCTAAGCACACAGCGCTGACGCACGCACGCACGCACGCACGCACGCACGCACGCACGCACGCACGCACGCACGCACGCACACACGCAACTATATTGACACTTGCACACCAACACAAATGGTTAGCTGTGCGTGCATGTTAGAAACATGTGTGAAACATGTGCTGGTGCGTTTACTTGAAGTACATGTGGGTGGCACAGCCAAACACTCCAACACACCCAATAAAGCTCCAAGCACTACTCCAACGCCTGCATTCCCGCCTGGGACTTGGCATTGCCATCAGAACACTTCTATTTGCAAAGCCTGGGTAACAATCCACCGTTCATGGTGACATTATCTATTGGACGCTGCCTGGATGGTTAGGCTCTTCTGCCACCAGAGTGACAGACAAGGAAGCAGACGCCTCAGGTAATGTTTCACAGATCCTTGAGGAAGCTACGTTTCAGAGAGAGGTTGCACCAGCCTTCCTCACAGACTGTGCACTTACCCTACGGCTAACTAGGTTATCTATACCACAGATTAGAAATTCCATCCGACCAACCTAAACGCCACTGTCTGCAGACAGCTAGCCACACAGAACAATGAGAAGTGACTGAATGGACTACATCTTAACTAATCAACATGAAAAGTTTTATGCCTGCCTGTGAGTCTACTGGTTCTACCTTCTTTGAGGCTGTGGTAGACATGCCGGTCGTGGTCCGTCTTCTCTCCGTCTTCTCCAGCTGGCGGAGAGCCCAGAGGGGAGGGCTCAAAGGACAGGCTGTGGTTAGTGTCCAGCATAGCCGCTGAGAAGGGATCCAGGTCACCCCCTCAACACTGAACTGCTCATTCAGAAGTGCTCTTCGTAACCCAGGCCTGTAGTTCGTAGCCTGTTTAGACGAAGCTAGTGTCCTGGACAGAATTCGCATTAGCTCCGCATTAGTTTCATCACGGGACAGCACATGCACTCGCTGCTTTCCCAGACCACTTCTAGGCCTTGGGGAAAGTCAGGGACAAATGGATTCGCTTGGACAGAATCTCTAATCTTGCTGGTGCAAATCGATCTCTGGCCTTTCAGCTGACTGTCTTGCTGCGTTCTCTCCGCTTGTCCTGAGCTCATTTGTCCCAGCCAGGTGACAGTGAGTGGACCAGTAACGACAGTGGGGACCGAGACAGAATCCACCAGGCAGTTCCCAGATTGAAAGAAAAAGGCTTTAAGAGAAGGAGAGAGAGAGAGAGAGACAGAAATAAAGAGCGACAGGCAGTAGTGCAGGACCGTAGCGCAGCAATGAGCTTGGAGACAGAGTGAGGAGGCTGCTCTGGTTGCAGCTCCTGACTCCGACACACAGACGCGCGCGCACGCACCCAACACACGGTGATAGAGTTCTCCTGCTCAGCTGTTGCCATTCATTCACTATTACAAGCCAAGAGGCTCCATTCCTCCCCCCCCCCCCCCCCCCCCCCCCCAATTTCACTGGAGGCAACTCTCGATAACAGCCACACAGAAAGAGGTTTGTTGATAAACAGCCCGAACCCTGGGCCAGGGTCTGAGAACACAAAGGAAGGTGGTGTGTATTAACAGCTTTAAGCCATGACCTCATTTTACCACTGGTTCACTGGCGTTGGAGCCTTAAGGGGATGACGAGGATGTCTTCAGTACGCTACCGTCAAGGAATGACTATGGCAGCCTTTTTCATAGGTCATCTTCTATCACTACAAACCTGCAACTGAGCCTGCTGTGTGGAATGCCTCAATGAAGTACAAGAGCAGTCAAAGCTATGCTTCAGAAGCATGAGCAAGAAGTGTGAGATGGCTATCCGCATTGGACCACACATTTGCACATTGATCTACACTCTGGCCACACAAACTTGCTAGCATATGGATTGCCTGGCACAAAGCACCCCCTCCCCCCTCCTCCTCCTGCATCGATGGCTTCTTCAGAATGCTGATAGTGAAGCCCCCCCACCCAAAACCCCCTACCCATCAAACCCTCCCGAGTGTCCCCTCTGCTCTGTTTTAAATAGTAAGGCCAGCTGGCCATCAGGGGCCTATATTCAGCACAGTATCACCTGTGCGTCCAATGGATAGGGTTACTCACACAGACACAGACACAGACACAGACACAGACACAGACACAGACACAGACACTTCTCAGTTCTACACTACCTTCTGCAATGATGCCACTTTCTTAAGGGGGCGCGTCAGTCAATCATTCACTCATTACGATAAACTGTTTGCCCTAGAGAATATACATTTTTTGTATGATAAACCTGAGACCTGGAGCTTTCATTTAAGACTGATTTGGTCAATGTATGTTGACAAACTTTTTGACAGATCTACAAAAGTTGAGAACATTCTTAAATAGGATGCTTGGTTAATCACGACTAGCCAGAGAGCCAGAAGGCTAAACAACGGGATTGAGGGATGCCTAGTAAATACAGCTGGTACTATCAAACTATCTTGCAAAGCAAACTGTTTATATTTCTCAAATGCAATTAAGTGTGTATAACACATTTTTCACATTTTCACACGTTTGAAAACGGATTGATGTTCAACTAAACACTTCAACAATAGTTCAACTGTTGATTCAATCTATCGCATTGAATCGCAAACAGAGTGCTGTGGCGAACCAATTGCACCCTATACGTTTTGAAAGAAACCAATGCCATAGGGAAAAGGGTTGTATGAGATATGATCTGTGACGTAATTAGAGGAAGACGTTTGATTCATAATATAAAATGATCGTAACTACATATTATAAAACATAAAGGAAATAAAGTCCAAATATAAAACATAATCCAGATATCAATACTCTGGTGGGGGACGTGCCCCCCCAACTTGAATGGGCATGATGCCTCTGCATGTAGGGAATATTTATCAGCATCCCCACTACTGAACATGGATGGACAACACCTTGGACAAAACTGATTCCAAAGGGGAACGTGTCCCCTCATGATGGGTCCTAGCTTGGACCTGACAGAGCGGACAGGGTGTTCTGTCCGTCCCAACGGATCTGAGGTCAGAACCTGTGCAATAACCAATGTATCCTCCCGTAAACATCGACCAGGCCAAAAATAAAGAGAAAATCCTGTTACCAAGCTGCTTTCCTTGCTTCGTTGAGAACAACATACTGAACTGTAATCTTCATTCCACACAGGAATGATAACGCCTATCATTCAACAGATAGGTAATCATTGATTGATTGATAGATCATTGCTGGGAGAGGATGTGATAGTGTACATTTGGGTTTGTGGGTTTATGGTTTTAGGAGGTACTGGCCCTAAGGTGTGGGTGGCTGCGTTGTTGGGAAGCTGTTTCTCTCAATTCTTTATGGCCAATCGTAGGCGAGGGAGTTTCTCTGTTCCATCAACACTATCTCTAATTATTCATTGCTCATATGAGGAAGCTGAAACCATTGTGGATAAGCTCGTTGACCCTGGACCGAAGTGCACAGATCTATATCACCCCGAGTAACACGGATGGAGCCAAGACACGCAGCTTTTATCATGACTGATTGGATATTATCACTTCAGTATCGTCCCTTCTTAAGCTTCACCTCCAAACTATGAAAAATCTTTCAGGTTAAGATTGCATCTTGTGTGTGAGCAGGATGAGGGCGTTCCAGGGAGATCTGAGTGACTGGACAACTCTGCAAAGATATCCTGCGGAAGTGTTCCAAATGAGACACGCCCGCCTTCACATTGGCTAGGTCACAATAGCCTAGGGCGCGCTAAAGGGAGGGTCAAACACACACCCACAGACACAAAACAAACACACAACTTCTCAATGTCTCAAGCCTTTTCCTATTCACTTTTTACTTTCTAAGACGCAAACAAGTCTATGGAAGACCTGCCCCATCACAGGCCATTGGTCCTTCATAGATTTCCTGGCCACAACACCGACATCTCCAGCCCTCCCTGTAAAACGATCCTCTTCCGAACCCATCCCACTCCAAGTGCAGCCTAACACCGGCCAGCGACAGCCATTAGCATTCCAACAGTGAAAACAGAAGGTTAACCCCCCCCCCCCCCCCCACACACACACACACACACACTTTCTTTCCTTTTGTGCCCATGCACGTTGTGGAATTCTTAGGAGTGTGTCTTATGTTGCACTACTTATTGCCCACACCAGGACTATGCTCTCGCAATGCAATAGCTCAAGACTACTGCCAAAAGTTGAAAGAAACTCCCCTTTTTATTGTATCTGTGAGTGTACCTTCATACTCAAGAGTAGCACAGAGTGTTAATGTAGCCTCTGTTGAGGTCTAGGCTGAGGGGGCTGGCTGGTAAAACTCCAGACATCCACAGTAGCAGACTTATTGCTGCAAAAATAACACACCCCTCTACAGAGGCGGGCCCTTAAGCAACCACAACACACTAAAACCCAAACACAATCGCCTACCCATTTAGTCAGTGGCAGGCCTACGTAGTTAAAACAACAAAAACACAATGGGGTTAGTATGAGGGACACACTACAAACACACACACAAACCTGGTTAATGACAGTCTCACACCCCACCCATATCACCTGCATTACCGATTGTAGCCAGAGGAGGGGGATTAATCAGTGGGTCTGTCTTTCGTACTACAAAGGTCACATATACAGCAAAGGGGCACAGGCCCAACCCTAATCCTCTTTCACGAGAAAGGATTGCTCGTTCAGTACTTGTGCATTCCAACTGCTAAGGTGTTCAGGTGGGGGCACATGGAAGACGGGATCCTGATGGAGAGAAAGTAAGAAGGGAAGGTGGAGGGAGGAAGAGGGAGGAAGAGGGAACCTCCAGTTGGAGGGTTGAAATCGAGGGCCGCTGTTAAAAGCATGGGAGCAGTGTCTCCCGTCCAACCTGCTCGGTTTCTTCTGTAATGCTGGGCTGATGCTGTTGCGTAACCCACACCTGACCTGACTTTAAATCTGACCCTCCCGCCCTTCAACCTCCTAGCCTACTTCCGGGAAACTGTATTACTTTCCTTGAAGTTACGTTCTGTCCCTAGACACTGGTTTATGTGGCGGAACAAATGGACAATAAAGAGATGGGTGAGAAATGGGGGTGCATTTAAAAGGACAAAGTATCTGTAAAATGGCCAGACAGAGGACCAAATAGCAAACACCAAAGGAGTACCTCGCTGACTTACTTTAAACTCAACTCTGGTCAACTCTGACCCCTGATTTCCTGTCACAGTCAGCCTTGTCAGTTAGTCACACGCTGGCTGGCTGTTCTCCTTGACATCCATTATGTCACCTGCTAGTGCGCTCTGTTGCCTTGGAGATGGCCATCTGAAACGGTCGTCACGCGGGCACAATCTTGCTCGTTTCTCAGGCTCGCTTGGGGCTGCCACAGGAAGGCTGGAGCTCGACCACCAACTCGTCACGTTTGACATGTCCTGAACACCGGCACGCTCGCTTTGCAGTGGTGTCACAAAACACACTACAAAACAAATTACCGACGAGAAATAGCTGCTTTGTTTTCAGACGGCCTGATCTAACAAATACCTACAGAATAATGATCCTTCTTATAGCGGAACCTTAATCAAAACAAAAGTTGACGTGCACAGGCGTATTAATATGGCCTGAGAATAAAGAGGATGACGTGTCACTTTCCCTGGAACTGGGCCCTGCAGGGAACTTTGCATTGTTTATACCCTGAAGGTACCAAATCGTCATATATGGTTGGTTACATTTCAAATACTAAATTGTTGTTTACACTGCGTGTTTATGCCAGATGGCTGGCTGTGAGTATGCATGGCGGTGCACTGTGCTGGACTGGAGTTGTCGGCAGCACTGGGTCTGCCATGCACTCGGCTGTGAGTCATCATAACAGCGTGAGAGGCCAGGCACACACTGTGACCTCTGCCAGATCCATCAGCAAATGTTTAGGACAGCACTTAAACCTAAACACTCAGCAACGTCTGTGGTGTGTGTGCGCACAGAGTGGGCAGGACTGTGGAATGTGTAAGGTGTGTGTATAGAGTGTGAGTGGCGTGTCAGGGCATGCAACCGACAGTGCAAGATTGTTGAACGGCTGGTAGCTACTTCAGCTGTGGAGGCTTGTCTGACTGATCTGGGACCTTAATGGAAGGTTGGCTGATACAGCAGATTCTATAGCTTCAGGGGACATATCCCAGGAGTTTATTGGATTGATCCAATGAAGACCTGAAGCTGTGATGAGTTAGGAATCAATCAATGCGAGTGATGAAACTCGGCACTATAACATGCAGAGATGTGTAGTCTGGCAATGCCCTCGAATACAGGCCTATGTTCCAACACAAAATATTTTTGTAGGCGATTTAAAGGGTGTGTGTGTGTGTGTCCATGTCGGTGAGTCATACATTGCAAATGAGAGTGACGTGTGTGTAATGGACAAAAAACAAATGTGAGCTTTTCACAAGACAGTGCAGCTTAACGAGTGGCGCTGTGTGTGTGTGTGTGTGTGTGTGTGTGTGTGTGTGCTGTACGTGTTTATGTTGGAGTGTTTATGGGAGGGAGACAGAGATGGAGAGGGAGTCAAGTTCTGCTTGGATTACCTACAAACACACTATCCTCCCATCATTCAAGCAGCACCCAATCTGATGTTCAATCTAGTTGTGACCTTGACTGACTATATAAGCACACCCTTTCAAGTGTGTTGTTTTGATATAGGATGTAACAAATGATATGACACGTGCAGACATCCAGACAAACCAACAGCTGTGCTGGGGACTCCTCAGGGAGGGTGTGTGTGTTGCAGCTGTGTGTCTAGCCTTCCATAGTTCAGAGGTTCGTGTTCTCTCTCTCTCTCTCTCTCTCTCTCTCTCTCTCTCTCTCTCTCTCTCTCTCTCTCTCTCTCTCTCTCTCTCTCTCTCTCTCTCTCTCTCTCTCTCTCTCTCTCTCTCTCTCTCTCTCTCTCTCTCTCTCTCTCTCTCTCTCTCTCTCCCTCTCCCTCTCTCCCTCTCTCCCTCTCTCCCTCTCTCCCTCTCCCTCTCCCTCCTGTTTTTGTTTTCTTCTTTATCTCATCCATGACCATCTCCGTCCGTTCTTTATTTCTTTCCTTCTCTCTCTTACTTCTACATCCCAGCCCCCCCCCCCCCCGTGGTCCTGTGGGAGAGCGCTGGGGCCGAGGCGGCTGGCAGCCTTTCCTCCTTGTTACATAACAGTTCTCCCAATGGCAGCAGTGCTAGCAGGCAGGCTAAGCTAAATTGAATCCTCCACAGCCTGCACGCGCTGTCCCCACCCACGCTGTACTGTCCACCCACACGCACCCACGGTGTGCTCCACTTGCAGCTCATTTAGCGGTGGATATCATTGAACACCCTGACATCCACACTATTGATTCATCTGCAATTATTCTACTCTGTCACATTGGGCATGTCCTCTTTTTGATTTGGAATTTGAAAATCTACCTTAACATTTCTTGACCACGGCTTTGATTGCCCAGAGAGGAGAGGACTCTGTCTATGACCAGTACAGGCCGGCGGGAAACTTACAGTAGGTAAGGGTGGGCAAGTGAGGGCTGTCAAACAGGCAATCCGTCTCTTCCTGTTGACAGGTCTATACAGAATGCCCCCCCCCCCCCAGGCCAACTCCCTGTCCCAGCTAGCCTGACCAGCCCTGTCCAATCTGGCTCCTAGCCCGCCCCTCACAGCCGCCTCAGGCTAAGATCCCCTCTGGAGTCCACCAGAGATAAACCAATCACAGCAAAGCACCCCCCCCCCCCATCGTCCCCTCATCCATAACCTGAATAACCAGTTACGGTGGTTTGGCATGTCCAGTCTCAGGGTAGTGCAGCCAGAGGGTTGAGTTGAAGCCCCCTGTACACGTGAGGGTCCAATCCCAGCATCTGGTCTCTCAGCTTTTCAGGACTTCCTGTCTTTAACTGAAATAGCTCAAAATAAACTAACCTCCTAAGCTAAGCTACAGGGAACATTAGAATTGCCTGTGATCGTTTAGACAGCCAACTTTCTCCTATGCTGGTCTGTCCTGGTTGGGTTGGGATGAGTTCTCTACCTTCTTTTTCTCCACCATGACCAACCATGCATCAGGCTCCAGACCAAGGTCCCAGATTCACCACGGGTGGTGGAGGAGCTGGGGCCAGCTGCTTTCAATGAAACGGAGTGCAGCCTCACAAGAGAGCCGTCATCCAAAGACCCACAACACCCTGTTCATCCTGCCCAGTATGGTGCGCCCTAACCTGGCTTTAAAAGTCCCGCCTCCCGGTTCTGGCACCCTTACAAGGAACGACCTTCTGAGTGTTCACAGCTTTATAACAACTTGTCATCAACCCATCTGTGCTGAAGCGAGCTATTGAAAAAAGAAGTGAGCCACATCTGTGTCAATGAGGTGGTGGTTAGATAACTTTGAGGAACTTGGCACTGTTGCTTTGGCATAACTAATTCCAAATGCACTTTCAGTTTCATTGGAGAGCTACAAAATACTTCTGCCTTGTTCCAAAAAAAAGAACAATAGCAGTGCAGCCCTTCCTCACCCCAGCTTGAAATTACAACTACATAATAAAGATAGGGGTGCCGGTTATGGCAGGGAGCGGGATTATTACACTGCCGGTCTTCTACTCTCCAATTTGCCTGCAGTTAAAAGCCTGGCTGTGAAACTTTAACACAACACCCCAACTGGGCAATAAATACTGCCTACAGCAGAGAGTGGTCTGTCATTAAGTAATCACAAACATTCACACACTGCGGACTTTGCAGACAAGTTCCTGGTGGAGCGCAATAAAGCAAAGGCGTTAAATGATAATGAATCCGCTCCCCAAATAAGCATACTTGATAATTGTAAATAAAAATGAATATGTGGGTTTGTGGTGTATGAGTGTTTAGAAAGCAGGCTCTGCTGAAAATCAGCGTCACCCTATCACAATGTTAACAAGGGAAAACACTAGGATGACATTTCAGCAGTCTCTTGTGCCCTGTCAATAAGAGTCGTTTTGGTGAAAATTACTATTTCTTTGCCTTCTTATTTTTTTTTTGCTTTTTTGCTTATCCAAAAACCAGCATGGTGGCCTCACCAGGTAATTAAATATAAAGGGAAAAGCCTTCTGACAGGTTTGCACACCAACACCCGAGACTCTGTTAACAACACCTGTCTGTCCACACACACACACACACACACACACAAGTACCTATACCCAGGGAACACACCCCTATTAAGAGTCTTTATCGTACCTGTGTATGGCCATATCCTTCTCCGCCAGAAGAATGAGCTCAACGTCCCTCCAAATTTACGTATCCATCCTCATAACTACGTAGCGGAGAAATTAAACTGCTGGCTGAGTGGAGAACAACTGGCCAATCAGAAAAACACTACACAAAGTTCACAGATTAGCTGTGTGAGTGTGTTTGTAAACCTCTATGGTCTCATCTCTGGCTGCAGCTCTGTGTTTACGCAGAGAGCTTGTGCACTCCCCAACTGAACGGGCGTGTGAGTATGCCAGTGAGTTCCTTCTTCCTTATTGCTCCCTGGAATTATGACAAGAGTCCAGCTTCGAGCTTCAACCTCTTTAGGGCTACACCTTTTTTTTTTTCTCCTTTCTCCCGCTCCTTGAAAAGTGAGTCGTCATAGAGTTGAGAGGGGGAAAACACAGGAGTGATGCATTCCTCCTCACCTTGTGGCCACCTGGAGTCCTGCCAATAGCCCTCTCTCTTCCTCTTTTCTTTCTACATGGCTGTTATGCAATGGTGTCTTTCAGACTTGACTTTACCCCCCCCACCCCCCCCCCCACCCACATACCCATACCCACACCCACACCCACACCCACACCCACACCCACTTTGGTCTTCTCCTAAACTCCCCCCTCCCATTTTACCTTTGAGCCCCACCTCCAACAAATAATTTCAAATGCATCACTAGAGAGAGCGGGGAGTAGGGATAGAGACTAGGGATAAATGGCTTTTCCAATGGGCTCCCTTGACCGTCCACTCTACTATAGTATAGTATAACCTGTCCGTAATGGCTGGGCTGTTTTCAGTGTCCTTTCACAGTCAGTTTCACACAACCCCCACGCTCAACCTCATTTTGAGACATGTCCTTGGATAAATGATCCCATGCTGAACTCAAAATATGTTTCCTTCTTTTCCTTGGAAGTAATTGTGTGATTTTGGAGATGACTTCATAGCCACAGGTCTGACGAACAGAAAACAGATCTGGACTTATAAGTAGTGCTCAGCTAGCATTCCTCTCTCCTCTTCTCCCACTCATCTCTCTCTTTCCCTGTTCTCTACCAGGCTGACAGGACCTTATCAGATAAGAGACTTGTAAGGGCTCCTGCAGTAACACGTTTACTACTAGTCAACACAGTGAGGTGTATGAGGACAGAGGCCAGAGAGGGTAGGTGGTGCTTCAATAGGGAGTGGTGGCTCAAGGCTAAGTGCTCCGCAGGCTTGCAAGAGTGTGGGTAGCGAGAGCTGAACACAAACCTGTGCTGGTTTTGATTGTAATAACTGTTCTTACGGAATAACTCAATAGTCCTGTCCTCCAGGCAGAACTGCTTCAAGCTCAACAACCCCCCCCCCGCCCCCCCCCCCCCCAGTACTGGGTCAATCAATCAGTCTGAATGTTCTACCTCATCGATGTGGCCGTGACCAAACAGGATGGCCGACACCCAGACCAGAACAATGGCCGTGACTCACTGCAGGGGCAAGGTGGATTATAGACCTGCAGCCATCTGGGAAACCTCATGATAAAGCATGCTGATAGAATGCATGGTGCTCAACAGATCTTGGAATCAATTAATAACAGGGTCCCAATAGATTATTCTAAATATTTGTACTGTTTTCTCAGAGACATTCACCAGGGTTTGAAATCAAGTCCACTGTGATGGAGAGGCTCGCCTGGAAACCTCTAATCCAAGTATGATCGGCTGGTACGACAGCAATCTGTAATCAGTAGACTAACAAGTAGGTAGGTAGATCACTCACTCACTCACTCACTCACTCACTCACTCACTCACTCACTCACTCACTCACTCACTCACTCACTCACTCACTCACTCACTCACTCACTCACTCACTCACTCACTCACTCACTCACTCACTCACTCAGACAGTAAATCTGGCGTCTGTGTACTCCCCCTGTGGTGAGGTAAGTTTCCCTCTGACAAATAAATAGCTAGAGGAACATGTCTATTCAAAGGACTTCCACTTTCATACAGGCCTCTTTTTTTTTTAACTCTCTCACCCTTTTCATACAGGCCTTTTTGAACTACCTGACTTTACCAAACGTTCCTAATAGACACGGAAAGATTACCAGAGGCAAGGATGACCTATGGAAAAGATGGGGTGAACACCAGTTACATTATTAACCTGCACATTTATAGATAAGAGTTTTAAACACAGTAACTAGACAATTGGTTAAAGGCTCATTCCACTTGACGTAACTTAAGCTAAATTATAAACTGTGTTCTAGATTGACTAACGGTAAAAGTTGGGGAATGTTGATGCATGAAAACTAAAACACCCTCTGCCTTCCCCCACTACTTTTCTACCAAAGCCAAAACATTTCAGATAACTAAGGGGACAGAGGATCTAAATGGGAATCATTTGAGATTCAGACATAGACTTTACAAACGTCTGTAATCTCCCCCCCCCACACTTTTTTTTTTTTTGATTCAACACCATCTCACCATTTTTTCTTTCCCTTAGGGGCAGCAGTTTAGGGTCGGGCTGTAGGGACAATTCCTGAAGCTCGTTGGTTACTGCCTCGCTCTGTGGGCTGGGGGCGGAGCCCGGTGCCCCAGCAACCACCATGCTGCTGGGACTTGGCTCCTCCCCGCTAGGCAGGTCCAACGTTGCCACGGTGACAGACCTGCATTGAATAATAAAAAGGATGTCAGGCATGTATACCATTAGAAAATTGCTAACCAATTTAAACATGCCACGAATAAGAAATGATTTTGTCATTCAGGGCAGAGTTGTATACATTTCTTTTGCAAATTGCAGTGGACATCTGCCTGAAAATTTATTTCAGCCCCCTCATGCTAGAAAAGGCCGCTAAGCAGTCTAGCTGCAGTCTGATCTGTACTGACTTGCAGCACATAACCAAAGAGCGGGCACCAGCCAGGGACTTATGAGCACTTCCTCCCAGTGACAGCCCTCAACACTGGCCAGACACTGAGCTCCCTGGGGCCAGCGCTCCACCATATCGCTGAGTTTGACCGGAGGAGCAAGAAGCCACATTTGTCTACTCTTTGTTTCACATTTCCACCAACTCTACTAAGGATATAGTCTTGTTTTCTCATTAAAAAAACTCCCTTACTATTTCCCCAAGTCCTTCCCTTTTTTCCTCATCAAGCAATCTTTCTGCCCCGCATTCCTTCCCTCCTCTCCTTTCTCTCAGGGCAGGCCACATCAGGGAGAAGAGACAGAGTAGCTGAAGCAACCAAACACACTGCAGCAGGCTGCTACACGCCACACACCTCTGGAACACCCGCCGTTATTGTGCAATTAAAGAGCCCTCCGACAAAGGGGCACATGAAAACGATCTGCAGAAGAATGCAAGGCCACAGGCTAGGGAGAAGAGACAAGAGGGGAGGACACCGCATGTTTCAAAACCAAGATGACAATCTGGCTGTTACTGGTACTTCTTGAACTCTGACACTATAGGCTGGTGACTTCTTCGACAGGTTGACCGAACAGGCCCAGCTTGCAAGATCACAAACCATCTACGTTTGTATTGCCCTCGCTGCCCATCTTCCCTTTCCTTTTTTCCGATCTGAAACACACACTCACAAAAACAAGCACTACAACTCTTAAAGAGAGCCAAAGGCAAGGCCGAGTGCTAGGTCAAGAATGAGAAGACTTGATTCAGTCGTTTGTAACAGAACAACCTGTCATTCCTTGTCCAGGCATCAGCCTAAAGGTTTATTCCCCCAATACCTAGGAGCAGGCTACAGGAAGGACTGCCAAATGGTTCTGGAAAACCTCAAATGTTTCTCTCTGAAAAAGGCTCTGAGGTTCTGACTGCCTGTCCCAGTTTGAAGAAGAATATTAGGGTCATTCAGTCTGCTGTGGATCACATAAAAATCTGGACCAAAGCATCTTCTACACTGCCTCCAGGCTTGGTTTCTCAGTTCGGATTCCGCTAGGATGTGCAGATTTTAAAAGTTGTTCGAAAAGGCATTTTCAGACTTCCCTCTAAAGTCTGCACGATGCCCAAAATAGCTCTAATGCTCTAATAACCTACAATTGTGTTTGTGGATGGCTTATTGCAAAACCCTGTAGGAGGACTATTGCAATCTAAGCGATGAGATGATCTTATCCACAGATCTTTTATCACACGTTGCTCGGCTGGTTATAGTACATTAGAAATCAGCCCAAATCCCTTTTTGTGTAACCTATCCCAAAGGCAAGGCTTATCTCGCGACCATTGACAACATTCTGACATCAGCAGCTGGCCAACAACTCATTGGAACCAAATCTCCAACTGTCTCTGGCATACTTTTACTTGAATACTATAATTGGCTTCACCACTAGAGTAATCAAAGAAAGACTAACTGCTAAATTTACCTTTATTTCCATGTAAACCAGGCCTCTTAAAAGATACAGAAAATATATTTTTAATTCATCCCGATATCAAATGTGAATATCTCTTCCATTATCACAATCTGTTGGCTCACAGAGTAAATAATTGTGTGCATGCATCCATATATGCAAGGCTGGGAGAAGTATGACATGGCCTGGCCAAGTGATTTCATAGCCATGCACTGTGAATACAATATTGCAAAGCACCACAATTGCGCGCAATTCTATCTCAAACATATTATTATATTTGGGACAATCCCTGTAACAGCTATCCTTAGGCTAGGATCTTAAGTGCAGTATCCCTCAGAGTCCACATCATGTGAACTGATGAGGGTCACGATGGAACACGGCCTGAATCTAAGACGGATGTGTTTATGCTTTGCCTGACTTCATTCCAGTCCTAGACACAAACCAGCTTATGCCATTACTTGCTGAATCTAAGTTCCTTTCTAGACAGATTCAAATCAATTTTGAGGAACTTTATCTGACATCTCCATCAATAGCAACAATATTTTCTGAGCAGACTATTCTGAAGATAGATGGCACATATAAAGCGGTTTCTCTACTTTCCCATTGAAATTCCGTCCAGACAGAGCATTGTTGTAACATGCAGTTCATTGTAAGGATACAATGCATGGCTACGAGAGAATGGTTTTTTTTGGCATTCCTTTCCTGCCTGCATGCCAACACTAGTCCCCGGACAGATCTGCTCTCAACATGTTCACAGGTGTACACCGGATTTCCATAGCAGTACACACCTCTCATCTGACTGAATGAAGCTGGGAAAAGGCATGTTCAAATTCAATTGTGCAATGTGTGTAGATCAAGGCTTGACAGGGTGTGGGAGGAACAGAGAGTGGCATAGGTGCATAACTTACCTTTAGAAACCCCTCAACAGTCAATGAAAGTTTCCATTTCAGCATAGATCTTTGAAGAGTTCTAGAAGAATAGGAACATTTAGATAAACACAACAGTTTATCTAATTTAAACCAGAGGTTTGAGAATTTCAGCAAGTAAAATCCACACCACAGGAGGCCTAGCGCACTGCATCGGAACACTGCTAACAACGCAGGCACTGCAGGCAACTGTCACTGTTCAAAACAGACCGCTAACTATTGTTAGCTAGCTAGTTTAGCAAGCTGGAAACTCACCCTGGCAAACACAGAGCCCGTTACGTTCTTCCGTTAAAATAAAGCCACAGGAAGAAGCTAGAACACTTAGCGAGTAAACTTACAAGGTAAGATTTCAGGCAAGAGCTTCAACTCGGCTGGTTTGTAATATTCTCGGATCCACACAGACCCAGACAGCTAACCTGCAAGTGCTAGCTTACTAAGCTAACGCAGCGTTAGCCGTCGCAGCTACTGGCTATGGGCTATGCGCTTGCCTTGCATAGCTGGAGCGGCTGTCACGCGGTTGACTTTGTTGCTGGTGTTGAAGATTGCTGCCATGGACTGACAGGACGGTAAAGAACTCAGGTGTGCCTTTTTCTACTAATCATTGTTGCTATCTTTGTTGTTGTTAACCAGAGTAAGTGAACGCCTTCCCTCTGCATTGGTGCGGCACCACTTCCGAATCACAATGGAAACTTTGACCGGAAAGGAAAACCCTCCCTCCTCCCTTGTTGGAAAGAAAGCTACCACGGCCTTAGCTGCAGCGTTTAACGAACAGTTTACCACTACCTTATCAGTCTGTCACCAATTTTGGGTCGAACCATTTTGGAGTGGTCTATAGAAAAAAGAAAGGTGTGTAGATGAGGAAAATATGAGCGGTAGTTCAATACGGTAGAATGGTTCATCCCCGTTTAAGTGCAGTGTGTGAACTTAAAGCAAATTACTATGCTTGTTAGTTGCTCTTTGCTTCCACCTGCTGTTCAAAATGTTTAATGAATTTCACGTTGCCCACTTGTTGGTGCTGGTCTCGCCCAGTGCTAGAGATGGGCAATACCACAGATTTTCTTTTCAATCCTATACCAAGCGATACCAATACTTTTTGAAGACTTCTTGTGTAGATAAAATGGGTCATATCTGTGATTTCTACCATTACAATTTGTAACATTGCTGACATAAAACAATATAGCCTATTTTAAAGTCATTACATTCGTTTTAAATAAACGGACAAAGACCAGGCTTCTCTCTTTGTTTTCTGTTTAATAGCAGCATTATTAAACGGGCAATTGTTCAATTATGTTATTAGCTTTTCCAAGCTTGAAACCTGCCAACGCAATATTTGGGCTAATCAAATACCCTTAATGTAGGCCTATCTCAACAATAGCAATAAAATATCTTAACAAATACCAAAATATGTAGGCCTGTTAAACATTTGGATCAAAATAATCACGAACAGCTGCTCTGACTTATAGAAACACACATTTATTTGAAATGTTTGGAGAAGTAAAATAACTCCAACAATACTTCGATTTCTGTCTGCCACTAATATCCTGTCAATGGTCTGCCATTCAAGGTCGCACACAGTCTAGTGGCTGCGACTGATTGAAGTGTGACTGCAACGCATCGCGAGTCCCAGTGAATGTGACTACTCTGGACCAGTGGTGGACGAAGTACACAACTCCTGTACTTGAGTGAAAGTACAGATACGTTTGCAAAATATTACTCCACTAAAAGTCGAAGTCTTCAACTTAAATTTTAACTTGAGTCCAAGTACAAAAGTACTTGCTTTTGGAAGTACTTAAGTATCAAAAGTAATACTATTGTTTTGTAGGGTTGTTTGACAGGGATTGTTGACATGACAAACAGAATATAGAAATACAGTAGGCAAACCCTTATTTTTCACAAAATGGCATTCATTTTTAACAGTTTGCCCTTTCAAAAATAATTCAACTTACTCAGTTGTGTGTGCGTGTGTGTGTGTGCGCGCGCGCGCGCGTGCATAAGTGTAACCCTCAACTGTGTCCCATTAGCCACTGTATATCAAAATGTCCATCCTCAAGTTCTGTCTGTTTTCCTACTGAAGATTGAAGTTCAGGTTAAAACATAGGACGCTGCTGACTGGTAGAAAAGTGCAGGTTATCTTTCCTATAGATTGTTCTTTCATGCAGAATGAGACTCTTAGACATTCTTACCCTTGCAGAATGAGATTTTTTATTTTTTACTATTCAGAAAACTTTGCCTTAGCTACTATATTATAGAACTCAACACAGGGCTTTGAGATATGGCCACGGGGTGTTGCAGTGCAGTTTCTAGCATAATCCTGTTTATCAGGCTCTCCTGTGCATGAATATATCTAGCCTGCTAACTTCTATGGTTCAAACGAATGTCATGAACCGATCGAAACGCGTCCTGCGCCCCGATTGGTAGGCTTTTGAAAGTGTGTCGTATTATTCTATAGGATGTTTTAGACAATCCATTTTCTCCACATAAAAGTAACGAGTAACAACAGATATCGCTCAAAAGTAGTGGAGTGAAAAGTATATCATTTTAGTTTGAAACGTAGTGGAGTCAAAGTGAAAAGTATCCTAAAATGAAAACACTTGAGTAAAGTATAGATACTTGAAAAAAGTGCCTAAGTACATGTACTTCGTTACTGTCCACCACTGCTATGGACAGTGCGGAAGGAGAAAGTAGGTCATAAGCAGTTACTACACTATTTATTTTTTCATTAGCATTAATCTAATATGATCATAAAATAACTGGTTAAATAAAACACGTGGTATCAATATTTTTACGTGAGTATCGATTCTCCAAAATAAACGTAAAAATTGATAGAATCGATATTTCAGTTTCAGTAAATGAAATTAGGCCTAGTCTGTTCAAAAAGTCATACTCACGCTCCCGACATTCCAATAGATACAATAGAGAACAGCGTCTGTGTAACTATGGAAACTCACTTTCCCACTGAGGGAGAGAGAGAGATGCTTACGGCGATTACTCTGAGTCTGAGCAGAATGCGAGGGAATAAATTGGATTTTAATAGGTTTCTAGCTTTTCTCCGATGGTGGGAATAAGTCGCTAGATTTGTCGCTAGTCGCATTTATGAAATTAAGTCGCAAGGGGTGTCTGAAAAGTCGCTCAATCTAGCGATAAAGTCGCTAAATTGGCAACACTGCTTTGAGTACCTTGAAAAGCGCTATATAAATATATCTCTAAATAATGAATTATTATTATTATTATTATTATTATTATTAACAAAAAGGCAGAGTGGCATATACAGAAAGAATGTGGCATAAACAAAACGGTAGTGTGGCATAAGTCTGGCATTTACCAAAAGGCTGTGTGGCATAAACAAAAAGGCAGTGTGGCATATTACAGAAAGACCATGTGGCTTAAACAAAAAGGCCATGTGGCATAGCACTAAGGCCGTCTTGCATAGTGCAAAGAAACAGATAAGTTCAAGTAATTTTTAATAAACATAAGCCTAAAGTTTTCTAACAACACTTATGCGTCACTCAAACACGTCTTTTATTTTTTATTTTTTTTAAAGAAAAGCACTTTTATACTACTTGCGTGAATGTTTTCTCACGATACATTTTACAATTTTTATTTTGCCAATGCATTGAGTTGACAAACCGGTCTGGGGATAGCTAAAGCCAATGATCATGAATCGCTGAACTCAAGCTAAATTATTGCTTCGCAAACCGGAAGCCTAGGTTTAGACACATATTACTCAATGGACAAACAATCTCCAAACACCTTCTCATCAACCCTAACAACTCATCAACCCGTCAGCATAAGAACCTGGGCTTCTCAACCGTTCTTTCCCAGATCTCACCAACACTGGTAGTGTTCTCGTCCTCGGCTGCGCTGCGTATATTCAGCATTATTTAGTTATTCAGAGTTGTTTTCCTTGTCAAGTTGTTTCACGTTTACTTACCCTGTTGTCTACTCCTCCAGGATCATTATCCTCCGGTTCCCCCTGCCTGCCTGCCTGTCCACTCATCTACCTTTGCTCAGCCCAGCCTTGCTTGTCAACCACATCACTGCCAGTCCTGTACATTAAACTCTGTTCATCATTACATTACATTGTCTGTGTTGCATTGGGGTCCACATTACTGATCATTATGACGTAGCTTCTTTCAACCAGAGTTGTAATGAATGACTGAGATTAACAACATTACCATGCTTGGCCATAGCTAGCCTAAATTAGATTAGATCCAAGAGGGTGGCGTGTGCCGAACGCAAGGCTCAGTGTCTCTAGATTCTGGAGATTAGACAACCACACCTCCTTCACCTTCACCCTGAGCACTAGCGTCCCACAAGGCTGTGTGCTGAGCCCTCTCCTCTCCTCCCTCTTCACCTACGACTGCATGCCTGTACATGGTACAAACCCCATTATCAAGTTTGCAGATGACTCAATGGTGGTAGGCCTCAACAACAACGATGAGACGGCCTACAGGGAGAAGGACCAGCACCTGGCGGCACGGTGCACTGACAACAACCTCGCCCTCAACACCGAGAAGACCAAGGAACTCATTGTGGACTTCAGAAAGACCAAAGGCAACACACCAATCCGTATCAACGGGACTGAGGTTGGGCGTGTAGCCAGCACTGTTTTGGGTGGCCACATCTCCCAGGACCTCTCTTTCGACTCTCAACACTTCAAAGCTCATCAAGAAGGCTCAGCAGCATCTCTTTCTAAGGAGACTGAAGAAAGACAGAAAAATCTGTCTCATCAGAATGTGGTGAACCTCTACCGCTGCACCATCAAGAGCATCCTGACCAACTGTATCTCCAGCGCAAACGGTGTCTGCGGAGGGACACCTCTCACCCCTGACACAGTCAGTTTGCCCTCCTCTCCTGCAGGAGGCACTACAGGAGTCTCCGTTCCAGGACCAGTAGGCACATTAATAGCTTCTTCCCCACGGCTGTGACTCTGCTGAACTCTGTCTCGGCCACCCCGATGACCTCCACACCACCACACCCACCCACTACCTGCACTCCAGTAACCCCCCCCCACACACACACCCACCCACTACCTGCACTCCAGTAACCCCCCCCCACACACACACACACACCCACCCACTACCTGCACTCCAGTAACCCCCCCCCCCCCACACACCCACCCACTACCTGCACTCCAGTAACCCCCCCCCCCCACACACACACACCCACCCACTACCTGCACTCCAGTAACCCCCCCCCACACACCCACCCACTACCTGCACCGATCTGGCAGAGGCACGACACCAGGATCTGGTAGCAGCAATCTGGCACTACAGGCATAGATGTGGCATGCCACCTGGATGTGGAAGCCACAACCTCTCAGTCTCAGTGATAGACAGATTGACGGATGCACAGACGGAAAGACAGAGAGAAAGAATGATGAAATCTTTATCTTTATATATTGGCCTTGTTAGATACAAAGCAAACCAGCAATAAAAAAGGAGACCGATGTAGATGTAAAGCTGAACAGGGGGGTGGGATGAAGCTGCCTGGCGTGAGCTATAATTACTGATGGCCTAGTACACATCCCCGTCTTTGCTTACAACTAATTACTTCTACTCATGCCCAGTAGGCCCTCGCTGCTCACACGATCAGCATTGTGTCCTATCAATAGGGCTAGATTAAGTTGAATGATCAAAAAGCTTGTCCTTTGTGTTGATTTCACAGAACTGACGCACATGGTGAAGCCCAGTAAATACTCATCAAGTAAAAGAAAGGGAAGCATTTGCAATTCAAAGGGAAGTGTTCTATTTTGGGGTCGAAGTTGGAGGGAAAACATGTGGCAAGAGAGCATTGATTTATCCGATGAAAGAGTATCCTGGAGATTTTATCCAAAGTCACGCTTTTCTCCAGTTCTTGTCATTTTGGTACTGATGACTTGGGCATCACACTTTAATGTAGAATGTGGCATCAGTGTACGGCCAGTTTGAGTTAGCCTATGCATTTAGCTGTGATATAATACTCTAAGGTTATGGGTATGGAGGCAATTGCATACCAATACCTGGAGGGGGTCATGATTATTACATTTTCAAACTACCCTTTATTTTGTTGAACTTGTAAATATGTGGTTAAAAAGAGTTTAGGCCAGCCTGACGCTGCTACTTGATTGATTAGGGACTTAGTTTGTTTATGTGTTACAAATCCATAATCGTGTTTTCTCAGTTGATGTGGTATTCTGTGGACACAGAGAAAAGTCCTATAAACACTCTGAGTTCCCCCAACATACACCAATTCTCTGTGATGGATACACTGCATTATAACATGGGCTAATTCATTTCAACCTATCTACCTTTGGACAGGGGTAGATAATGGTGTTCAAATCACCATCAATGCCAAACATCCCATTAGGTGAAATGTGCTGGGTGCTGACACACACACAGTATAACCCCAGGGAATGTTACTTATCTTAATTGTGGTGACGTGGGCAGTAGGATATTGCGTTTAATGGTCTTTGAGTTGGTGCCATTAATTCCGACTTACCGAGGATGCTGCTGCTGGTGGTGGTGCTGGATAATTGGGTCTGTTCTGTTATAGAATCTCCCCATTTCAGTTTGACGTTTGGGAGGGAAGAGGGACAGAGACAGATAATTGATAGTGAAATGTTTTGTATTAACAACGTTTTCTGTGCTTATCCATACCCCATTTTATTATGTGTGTACCATTTTTCACATTTTAGGCAAGGGGAGCAATACTAACACTTTCATCTCATTATTACTTTTAATTCTCAGTTGGATCAGAGGGAGCAGTTGCAAATGTGGTAATAGGAAAGCCGCTCCATGAATACGCTTCTCAACAACAGACGTGGAGAATAGCTCCACTTATGGGGCACATGACTTTAGAACTAGGGTAGGTAATTCTATCAACAAACACTTTTCTTAACCTTTTTTAATCGTTAATGCACATAGACTTTTCATATATAAGGTTTGGAAGGAAAAAATATGAACTGACAGCATTTGTCCCTGAAATTAGCCTTTTGAAAATATACCTTATCGTAATCAATCAGGCAGGCTTGCTCTTCCAGAAGGAGGACTTGGCCGTCTGTGCCCTCTGGATTAGCCATCTGATCTGTTAACAAATATTGTATTTTGTCAGGGAGAGAGCAGCAAGGAGATTGGTACCGCTCATATTCAGAATCCCCTCCCCTAAAGGACTGTCAGTCACCTTAGGGGAAGGGATTCTGAATGAACTGTTTCCTCAGTAAAGCTCTGCTTGTTGTATACTTACAACCATGCATATAGTTCCTGTTTGGTTCATGTAAGTCTTGACACAGGTCAAATGCTCTTTCAAATTTGTCAGTATTTAGGCCAGTGTGGAGGACCAGTTTGGCGGACATATCTGTTCAGGAAAAATTCTCTTTCCATTGACAGTGTATTGGATACATTTATTATTTTACCAATCCTAAAGGGAAATATTTTGAAACAAACAAATTAAATAAAATACGATGTAGAAATAAAACTACAATTATTACCACAAGCAACTGCCAAGTATTTTCAAAGGAAAATATCACAACTACCGTTGGATTTAGGTTTATACCTACAGAAGGCCATTTTGAGTCACCAGGCATGTGAGAATGGTTATGGGATGCCCCCCCTTTTGACTGAAGATGGCAGGCCATGTGCTAGAGCGACGGAGGCAGGGAGGCTGGGCCACAGAGGACGTGGAGGCGGACGGGGTGACTCAGCCGCCACCCACAGGCTTGCGAGCTGGCACATGCTGGCGACCAGGTGGGCTATGGGTGAGGGCCAGGTTCTAGGCAGGTGGGCTATGGGTGAGGGCCAGGTTCTAGGCAGGTGGGCTATGGGTGAGGGCCAGGTTCTAGGCAGGTGGGCTATGGGTGAGGGCCAGGTTCTAGGCAGGTGGCACCCCATTGGTCCCTGGCTGACCCAACCGCAGCGCTTGTCTGCTGGGCTTGCCACAAGATGTCGGTCCATGGGGTTCACCCGGTTTCTGTGACTGTATTCTCTTGAAGAAAAAGGAAAAGTAGAGCGAACTCTAAGGAGTGTGTTTTGCCATTCACACAGAGCCTGCACCCACACACAAATGAAGAGGCATGCTTACATTCAAACAAATACACAGGTTCCTGTATTTGCGTGCATGCGTGCGTGGGTGCGTGCGTGCGTGCGTGCGTGCGTGCGTGCGTGCGTGTGCAACCCTTTGTACTGTGATTGAGTATCAAAGCCTGAACCAAAGATCCCATCATAATGTCCAATTATGTGTGGGTTCGTTCTTTAGCCCTCCCTCCCTCAACTCTACAGTTCTATCTATATCCATCTGCCCACCCTCACTCCTCATCCCGCCATGCCTATATATATCAATTCCCACCGAGACCGTGGAGTGCCGTATTAATTCCCATCGACAACCATAGTAGATCATTATCCCTGAGCTCGGAGGGTTGTAATATATTTCAATTACTTTTTTAGTGTACAACAATGAGGAGCTAGCATTTCATCTGGACTGTTAACATCTTTTAAGGTGGACAACGTAAACAGTATATCAATGACACAGGTCGAATACTTTTTTTGTAACAATATTGCAAACTTGATCCTTCCGACAGTGAAACCCAACCCACAAAACACTCATACCATACACACAGAAAAAAACATCACCCCCTTTTCGACTAACGTACAAACAACACTTTGACTTCTTTCTACAACACACACACACACGAGACACACATACAGATTCACTGACACACACCAACAGACACACCCGTGTAAAGGACCTGCGTGGGTACTAACATAATATCATCTCCCGGACAATCACACTGGCTGGCTTGTGTGTTGTAATGGCCAAATTTGGGCATCCTAACAGATATTCAAGTCTGAGCTGTTGTTTAGATGTGAGGGAAGGCTCAGAGTGAAGGCCAGAGCACCACAGAGATAACATGTGCCTCTCTGAGACATTGAAGGCTAGTGTTGTCTGTTCGTAGCCATCACAATACGAGTTGGCATACGTGTCCTATTCAATACTGGGAAGTAACACGTGTTCCTCTCTTGACCAACGAATGATTTGTTTTGTTTAGACTAATATACTAATTTCCACCTCGTCAACCAATCAGAACTTACTATGTTGTTAGAGTGAACTCACTGTAGTAATTTCTTTGTGTACAGACTTGCTCTCTGTAATCATTAATACAATTATACATTGATAATTGCCTGAAGTCTCACCTCCTTTAATGGGTTGTTTTCTGCATAAACCTGAAAATGTCCAATACAGTGTCACTTTGACAATATCAGAGAGCGGACGGGAGTGGAGGGCATATGATTTTTTGATGCCATGGAAGATGGTGGTGAGACCAAACAAAGAGGAGAGATAGAGAGAGAGAGAGAGAGAGAGAGAGAGAGAGAGAGAGAGAGAGAGAGAGAGAGAGAGAGAGGGAGAGAGACAGAGAGAGAATAAAGTAATTGTGTACACTTAAAAGAGACACTAGCTTGTGAGCTGATAAAAGTAACCTGACAACGTAGACATAGCTTCAATCATTGACAATATATTATAAGTGGACATATCCAACGTGACGTCACTCATTGGTTTTGTGGACTCCTGTTTTGAAGTTTAGCATTTTGGCCATCGTCATCTTGGTCGTAACGCACGCCTCCATCGTGGGCTTTTGGAACCAGAAGTGATGACAAGTTATAATTAAACTGTGTGTGACGTTAAGTTAACCACTTATGGTACCAAAAAAAAAATTACATTCTAACATTGTGTTTTTAAAATTGGTTTTGTAAATCTAAGGTTATGTTAATAAGTGTTAAACAGTGGCAGCAAAATGAAAAATGGGGTGTCAATTACAAGTTGCCACGCCCTAAAGCATACCCTGCTTTATTGTCTATTCGACTCTAAATGGGACCATCATTTACCAAATGAACATCATGCTGTATTGAAAAAGACTTGAAACTAGCAATCGAGACCACAAACTCTCAAGGAAAATATTTACTGATGTAATAAGTAAGTGAGAAGTAGGGTAATTTTCTCATAGACTTCCATGCAATCGCAATACTTTTTGCAACCCTGCTGGCCATTAGAAAGAATGCAGGGTTAAGGCACTTCCGCATAGGCTTCACTTTCAGAGCCAGACCAACACCCTTGGCTTCAATATACTTAGTCAGTAATATATCTCGATGTGTCTTTTCAGTCGCTTGTACATGCGTGCATAAAGTACCTCCACAGCATGTTGACGGACACACACTACACTCATCATTTAAAAAAATCATTTGTTGCAAGTAGAGGAGCCAGCCATGCAGATATTTGCACTATCATAATTAATAATCTAGCCTGCATCTGCATGTGAGCAGTGGTCCTGTGAATTTGATGATGTTGAGGAGGAAGAGAGAGAGAGAGAGAGAGTCTGCTTGATATGAACACCTCTGGTTCATGTATCCAGCTTGACTAGAAATATTGCAGGTTCCCACTGAGACCGTGGAGTGCCGTATTAATTCCCATCGACAACCATAATAGATCATTATCACTGAGCGAGTGCACTAAACCGTTAACAACACGCAACCCCCCCCCCCCCCTCCCCCCCTCTGTCCCTCCCTCCCCCCCGATCCTCTGACGTCATTCATTCTCAGCAGCCAATAGCACCCCTGTATCATACCCACCACCTCTCCTTGGCCCCTCCCTCGCTCTCTGTGTCTTTATAGTCCACAGACAGTAGGAGCACAACACATAACATGCTGTCACCAGGAGCTGGCGGACCGACGGAGAGCTGACACACACATGGGCACGCACACACACACACACACACATTCAAGTGCTTCATTAAAACAGGGTGAGTAGAGACCCCAAAGATTGTCAAGTGTCTCCTCTTTATCTGTGTTTTTTGTGATGTCAGACTTGAATCTATTTCTCTTCTTCATTTGTCCCTCTCTGTCTTAATTTATTCTCTCTTTCTCTCGATTACTATTTACCTGGGTTTCTCTCTCCTTGTGTTATTTCTATTTCAGTCCATCACTACTACTAATATCTCTCCTCCTCTCTTCTCATTCCATTTGCTTCATCTCTCCAAACTTAGGCAAATGCTGGCTCCTCACAGACCCAACGACATCACTCCCAGCATCACGAGCGGCAGCTACAGAGGAATACCCACCAGCAGACACTACCACCTGGGGCACTTTCTACCCCCAGGAAAACATCAACAACATGGGCTGCTCTTCAGGCCGACAGCCCCCTACTCCGGTGCTCCACGCGGACTTGGTGTACGGCTACAGCAGCGAACACAACTCCTTGCCCCAGGACGGGGATAACCAGAACCACGACTCCGATGGAACCGACGGCGGAGGACCCCCAGACGATGAGTTGGCCAAAGTGCCTGGGACTCTCCCCACTCTGGAGCGCCTGGCCCAGGCCACGGGCGGCAACGAGAAGTCCTGGTACCGCTGCGTCTTCCCCTTTGGCGTGATATCGCTGGTGATCGGCACGGCGGGCACGGGGGTGACGTTCACCTTCAACACTCTGCGGCAGACCAAGGTGGTGTCCGTCGGGCTGCTGTGTCTGGGCCTGGTCATGCTGCTGATGGCCGCCGTGTGCTGGAGAGCCCACCGGCTGAGGAGGAGGAGGAAGAAGGAGGCGGGCTTCTTCTGCTCAGAACAGTTCACTTTGTGAGGTGTGGAGGTAGGGAGGGATGCACTGGCACTCTCCTTAATCTTAAGAAATGGAGGGAGGGAGAGATGGTGGATTGGAGACACAGATTGACCTGGGTGATGGCACTCACCTTCTGGAGTCACACTTTACTGGAAAATCCATGAATCCTAGCTATGATGGGAGATGGCAGTTGTCTCTCTATAATTGGAGGACATGGACTTACTGTACCCAGTGGATTTACATAGAAGCCTGGTAGAAGGGGAGCAGAGTCTACTACTGGGGAAGGTCTCTGACTCTGGAGCAGCTGAGCAGCATCTGAGGCAGCTGCATTAACGAGGGCACCAAACCCGGTACCACGGAACAGACGACACATCTCAAACATACGGTGTGTGACTGTGTGTGCGTATGTGCGCGTGCGTGTGTACGTTAGTTGCTGCTTGTGTATGCGCAATGCTCCCAACATTTTCAACATTCTCTCTCAGTTCTCTCAAGCTGATATTTATATCATAAGGGGAACAAAAGAAGTCCTACTTTTGGTCAGGATTCTGTCATTACCCCATGAAGCTAATTCTGGCAGGTTAGCTTCTCTGTATGTTAGCCTGGGATCAACATAATAACGAAGGCACAAGGGTTGAGCCATCAAAAAGGGGAACATTACAAATTCCATTGTTTTCTTAAAATAAATGCATAGGCTGGGAACAAAAAGCAAGGTAAATATTTCACTTTCTTGTGAAAGTGTCAAGGGTCATTTGTACTACCTTCACCTTCCTCCCAGCTCAATGTAAACACGTGTCATTCTCTTCCTTTGATAGGAGGAACTCCTCCTTTGTTCCTGCCCCCCCTTTGATCTCACAAGTGTTATGCGTATGATTATACATATTAAGGGACAGAAGGTGGACTTTGAGTAAACTCCATCAAGGTGTTTGCTTGGTAAAGGCAGAGTCAAAATGTGGATCATTACAATGGCCACTTTTTGCTTCAGAGAGTAAGTTCTATAATTGGATATTGTTTTGGAAACAGACCCTGTATGGTTTGAGAAGATGCAGGAGATTCCATGGTTTTCCATTTGTAGCAATGAGGATTCTGAAATCAGAGAATCAATGTCCTTTTTAATTTGGGGTTATCTGATCTCGTTGGTAACTTTTTTTTGCACACCATTTATGCTATTGAGCATATGCGTTAGAGCTCATAAAATGCATGACATTTGATAATGTGGGGACAGTAGTGTCTGTGTGTGTATGAGAAAATCTCTACCTAGGTCTGTATTAAAGGTTTTATTTGAGTTAGTTGGCATGATGCCATAAATAGAAGTACATTTCTGTGTACATTAATGAACGTTTCTCTGGTTTTAGATGGTTTGAGACATAATTGGTGTGTTGTATGTTACTTATTACCCATGTCCAACCCTCATTGACCTAATTCAATATTACATATCAAAATTGTTTATTTATCTTTTAAGCATAAAAGTAGCCGCGTTTCTGAAATGAATGTGCCTCGTTCTTTATGCTGTCTTTGTGCTGGGTTTTTCCAGGAGAATGTATATTATTATGGAGTATCTGTCTGTTTGAGTAAAACTACTAGGTCCAATCTATTTGTCCCACCTTTTTTATGACTTGCCTCTGAACTACAGAAGCCTTCTTGCTAATGATTTCAGCCTGTTTGAGTTTCAATTCCTCAATGAGGAATGGTTGTGTGCAGCTAGCTGTCATTCAGTATATTGGCAATGTCTGGCTTTTCTTTCCGTGCCTTTCCCACTGACGTCAATATTATGCAGTAATGCAGTCACCCAAGCTTTGCAGTGCTACTGTGCCAGTTATAGTGAAATACAGATGTGTTCATTCCCCAACGTGAAGCTATAATGGCACATAACACCTCATGTGTGACTCACATAAAATGAGCTTGAATAGAAATGATGAGGCCATGGCATTTTCAAACTGAGAAGCAAAATGGCATATATTTAAATTTTCTTTGTAGGTAAAGGGGGAAATGGTCAAACTTAGCACCCTAAAGTACAGTACTTTTATTCCTTCCTAATCAAAATCATTAACGAAAAGATACCAAATATATTCGTCGTTTGTATTTCTTTGTTTCTAAAAATATCCGTATGATTGTACGTACTTTCTTTACTGTAAAGACTTTATTCACAAACTATTCACAAATGCTGTCTTAAATAAAAATATTTTGATGTAAAACCAGCCTCTGTGTCTTACCCCGTTTTTTTAAACTATGAGGAAACTAAAATATGCATAGCACATGCAGTACTCTAGATGATTGCAGTTCACAAATGTCAATTAAATACATGAATGAATCCCCAATAGAGCCGACTTACTACAACAAACCTTACAAACGTATCACCCTTTGTTATTCACACCAACTAGCATCCCCATTCCCTCCCAAATACCATCAACCTCTCTTTCCCTCTAGACTAAGCTAAAAATACCTCCGGAGAGAGAGGATGGCATGGGTCATGAGAGACAGCCAGAAAAAGGGGGAGAGTGGATGATCAGGAAGATAAAATCCATGAACAAGCTAGAAAGAGAGAGAGAGAGAGAGAGAGAGAGAGAGAGAGAGAGAGAGAGAGAGAGAGAGAGAGAGAGAGAGAGAGAGAGAGAGAGAGAGAGAGAGAGAGAGAGAGAGGGAGGGAGGGAGAGAGAGAATACTGAGCTCTGTAGCCTCCCATTCCCAGTTCTGTCTAAATTGAAAAACGGCTACTTATTCCAATTATTTTCACTCTTATTTTTAACCACACGCAACTCTTTCCTCCTCTCCCTTACTTGAAGATTCAGTATTGTTTTAGAAAGTTGCGAAATGGATATGACACTGATTTCTCTGCAGCACCGTTGGCAATGCGGTAGTTTCTAATTATGATCTTTCTGTGCTTGTGAGAGGACAGTTGATTCTGACTCAGCCAAGCCTATCCACTATACCCTATATCTACTTTCTTCTGTCATTATCAATCATTTTGGATTAGGCAACAGAGATCCTGAAATGGAGATGGCCAGCAGTGGAGCTTTACAACAGCAAAGTATTCATCGTTCATGTCCACGCTGACTATCAGATATCTGTGATGAAATTGAAAGATTTCCCTTTAACACTTCTATATCCTAAACTTCGTGTCAAGCTCAAATATTTTTTTCTTTCGAAATCTCTAATTTATACAGTGACCCTGACGACTGAAATGCCACAAACCTTATCTTCCTGTGTCAAATAGCCAGATAGGTGTGTTTAATAAGATTAATAAGGTAGGTGAGATATGGACAATTTGTTTGTACAAATGTTGTTCTTAAACATGTAAACTTGTTTTTTTGTTCATTGTTTATCCAGAAGCGTCAGAAAGCAATCAGAGTAAATGGCTATAGTTCCCTCCTGTCTTCATTCATTGCCTCTGGTGGCTCTCCTTAGTCCTTTTCAGTCATGAGCTATTGGAGAAAGGCAGACAGACCTTAAAGACAATAGGATCTGATTGCTATGCGATGATTGTGTTTTGATGCGTGTGCAATGATAGAGATTGAAAAAGATATGACTGACACTTTCAATTTGCTTTTCATACAAAAACCATTACAGCAGAGTTTGATAGGTGCTCATACACTAGGATTCACCAGCACGTTACATGTCTTTCACAACATAGTTAATTTTTTCCCCTTAGAATAGAAAGTCATTTTTTGTATTATGATTTATAATGTGTGCGTTTTATTTCCGTGTACAGGGCTATAAATAGCCTGCACGTTTTATTATACCGTGTTCAAACCCCAGTGGTTGCCAGGGGTAACTTAGGCTGATAGGGGATTATCAGCTGCTTGGCTTTCTCATTTACTGATTTGTCTTAGAAAGCAATTTGAATACAACAATTTTTTAGGGCAGCCTTTAGATTGTAATTAGGTGTAATGGTTGCTATACAGCCACATGAAGCATGCCCACCTGCTTCTATGGAGAAAGTTTAACCAACCCATCCACCCCTGATAAGAGTAATCAGTGTGTACACATTGCTATTACTACACCCATTAAATCAGACAGCACCATCCTGTGTAATCCCTTTTGTAAGTAACCACCAACCAATCATCACCAAGATGCATCTTACCATAGGACAGAGCTAAATACCAAAAGAGGGTGTAGTTCTGGCTCTGAAAAGTGAAGCCTATGCGAAAGTGCATTAAACCTGCATTCTTTCTAATAACCTGCAGGGGCAACTCCACCGGTTGCAGAAGCAACTACGATTGCATGGAAGTCTATGAGAAAATGACCCTACTTCTCACTTACTTATTACATCAGTAAACATTTTCCTTACAAGTTTATGGCCTCAATCGCTAGTTTCAAGTCTTTTTCAACACAGCCTGATGTTCATTTTGTAAATGATGGTCCCATTTAGAGTAAAATAGACAATAAAGTAGGGTATGCTTTGGGGCGTGGCTACCTTGTGATTGACACTGTCAATTAAGACAGAGCTGTTGAGACAGAGCTGTTTTGACGGTGTTTGTAAATAGTCCTAAGCAACGTTTTGGAAACCGAATCTGTATGTTAAACTGTTACCGTGACAAATCAAGGTTGAACATTGGACTTCTCCATGTTTTTATGTCATGATATGACAAACTTTCAAATGCAACCTTTCGACCTGGCCCGAGATTTCCTTTTGTT
Source organism: Aplochiton taeniatus (assembly GCA_017639675.1). NCBI lineage: Eukaryota > Metazoa > Chordata > Actinopteri > Galaxiiformes > Galaxiidae > Aplochiton > Aplochiton taeniatus. The sequence goes on from CM030187.1 coordinate 685,556, forward strand.
TTGTTGTGACTTAATTTTATTTAATTAGTTATATTTTTTTGTGGACTGCATGGTTTTATTACTTTTGCATGGAGTGTTTTTTAGGGAAAAGGCCAACAAGAGCGCATCCAGAACACTCAATCATGCCACCTCACAGCTGACGAGCTTCTGGTGGTGGGAATGTGGTGCCACCGTTCATTAGGGGAGTCACCCTATTAATGATGTGACATTCGTGAACGATTCGTTCATTTTGAACGAATCTCTTGGGTGAACGAACTGAACTGAATCGCTTCCTGAAACGATCCGTTCATTTTGAACGAATCTTTTGGCTGAACAAACTGAACTGAATCGCTTCCTGAAACGATCCGTTCATTTTTCAGTTCAGTTGAGCTCTCTTGGTATGTTGCAATATTTGGTACCCTACTACTTCCTACTTCGAGACTTCAATACATTAGAGGGAGGGAGAGAGAGAGGAGCGGGGTTGAGCGACTGTATCACTGAACGAAGCACACACATGCACCTTCCCCTACCTCGCAATGAACGCTAATAATGTATCAGCCGGTTCACTCGTTTAGTGAGTGAACGAATCACTGAACATGTACCGTTCCCTCCCTAGCAAGTCAGTCTCTCAGCCAGTACTAGTAAATTAATGAAACACTGAACTGGTACTGGCCGAGAGACTGACTTGCGAGGGAGGGAACGGCAGGGGTGGGGTCAGGATTTTTTCACTGGGGTGTCCAAGCGGGGCCGGGAGTATTTCAAGGGGTCCACTGAAAATCTTATAGTGGTCGGTCTGGAAAAAAAAGTTAGCTACCATTGAGAATTAAGATTCATAAGAGCCTTATATATAGAATAAATATAGATTTAAATCATGAATGCACTCAACAGCATTTCCATCCTGTGGCAACCATCCCCACAAGAATTTACATTGCACAGTATTTGTGAGTTACAAAATACTTTCTCCGAATATTTTACTTCCTTTGACCAGTCTTCTTTTCTGTTCCTAATTGGCATTCGGAAAAAAGAGTAATTTTTCAACCCGCAGTTTCACCTCAAGAGCTTTTGGTTCATCTTCTTTGAATTTCTATTGGCGGTTGGCAACTAACTTTTGAAGCATTACTAGATCTACCGCACATTGTTGTGGGTGCAAACGGAGATTCATCAGCCAATGACTTGTTCAAATTTTGAGGTCGCAACCGGGGTCAGAAACCAGAAATCAGCCCTGGCTACCCCTCTGGCTCCGCCACTGGGGAACGGTATACGTACAATGATTCGTTCAATGATTCGTTCACTCACTGAATGAGTAAACTGCTGAGACACTAGCTTAGTAGGACGTAGTACTGCCAGCTATTTTATTTTATAATTAGGTGTTGCAAAAATATCTTCTGTTACATAAGAATAATAGGTAATAGCTACTTTGTTATAGTAGCTTTCAGTAAACGGTAGGCTAAATGTATCCAACTAAATTATTATCCTTCACACACTACCATTCAGTTCACTAGTTATCGAGCTGAACTGAGCACTCGGCCGTGTTTCAGTCCAGTGAGTGGGATTACGCAGTCAGAGCTCTGAAAGCACTGAACGCTTAGGTGAATGAATCTTTTGAACAAATCTTCTTAGTGAACTGATTGTAATGATTCAGTACACTGAAAAGAACTGCTTTGCCCATCACTACCGCCTATTGGTGGATATTGACGATTTCAGGACTATTTAAAGGCGGGGATGGTGACTGAACAGGGGCAGGAGAATGAACTAACGAACAAAGCAAAGGTGATCTTCTTAACTCCTGCGGGGTTGGGCATTGTCCGTGCGGTTACCTCGGCTGTTAGATTCTGCAGTTCTCTACAGACGTGGATGTGTAGAGGCAAGGACTAAACCCGAGAGGGCAGAGCCGAACGCCAAATTCCTGGAACATTTTTTATAAAATTATTTTGACTCAACTTTTAGTCTTCTGGTCTTGTGGGGTGTTTTCCTAAAGGGTCATCTTAAAAGGACAGATTATATAACATTTACATTGGCTCATTGTGCACGCTTTGTTTAGCAAGAGTTGGCACACATCAAGGTGACGTGTGTTGCTTATCTCGTGTTGTTTATAAATACTGTCTTCATACTTTCTTTTCCTTTTCTCTCATTCCTATCTGCCATTCCCTCTTGCTCAGCTTCAACACCTTTCGTCTTTTCCTGGTAGCCTTCCAAAAGGCTCTTGTATGTCCTTAGTGCTCTCAAACATCCCTTTCTTTCCTACCTGGGTCTGCTTTTCATTCTCCTCTCACCCTCACTTTCCTTTCCCCTCCTTCTCAGCTTCCCTTCCGGCTGCCTATTTTCCCTACAAACCTTTCCGTTTGTTGCCCTTGCACGGTCTAAAACATGCCCGGTTCTGCTCCATAGATGACATCTTCTGAAGTTAGGTCCCCAGGGTCACAGTGTGGTGGCTCAGACGTCTCCTGGCAGACCAAGGCAACCAAACAGGGCGCCACATATTAACACACACACACACACACACACACACACACACACACACACACACACACACACACACACACACACACACACACAGTTACACACATACTAATGAAAGGCATGCTGTCTGAGAAACACAGGCCACACCACACGTCTCTCCACAGACCCGGATAGTACACCTCCTGCGTTCACAATGAGTATCTTTGTGTGTGACTCACCCATTTGACATGCTGTTGTCAGACTCTGTTTGTTACCAGTGGAAGATAGGACTGTTATGAATGGGCTGCAGCTGTCATGAATGCAACCGTGAGGCAGTCAATCGCGCTCTCGCGCAGACACACACCCCTTCTGCAATTATGCAAATGACCATCTCTGCTGTTTTTATGTACATGAGGAGTCTATACCATCTGAAGTATTGATTGGTGTAGTCATTCATCATTGTAATGAGGACAGCAATTACTTAAGCGTATAAGGGTACCTTGGGTATAAGAAAGGCGCTACATAAATTGAAGTTATTATTTATTATTATTATTATTATTACTGCACCTTTAATTTCCTGAACATCTGCTCGCAGCTTTATTTCTTTATCTATGAGGTGTAGCATGGTGAGATTGAAATGGTCACAACCATGTCTCCTCTCTCCCAAATTAATTGCACCTGATTGCTGTGAACAACACCAGCCCCTCTGGTTGCACTACATAAATGTCCTCTCTCTGGAATGAAAGTGTTGATTGCTTGTGAGGGGGTTAGGTATGATTAGGCCATGGGATTTAATTGCAAGAATAGTGACCAGCAAAGAAAACTTGAAAGGGAGAAGGAGGCAGCAAAAGTTTGAAACGGTATGAGAAACAAGCTGGACACAGTGTCGAAAGGCTGCAAGACGATGCAAGTTGCAAACGCTTTTGTTGCTTCTTATAGTTGGTGCTTTTAACTTCACCTAACACATTATAGAAGATGCACGAATACACTTCACTCTGACTGTATAATTCAATAAATACAGTTTGCAGGACTGGCTTAAAGTGATAGAGAATTCTTATTCATTTCTCACATGCTGTTGACGCTCCTACTGATGATTTACGTTTTCCTTTTACATTTTCATGATTTAGCAGACGCTAAATGCTAGATCCAAAGTGGCATAGAATGACAGTACTCTGGAGCAACTTAAGGGTTAAGTGCCTTGCCCAGGGTGTTCCCAGGTGGGATTTCAACTCATGACATTTTGGTCACAAGGTAGCAGTCCTATCCACTAGGCTACCACCATCCCTGTGACCTCACCATTCAGCAGATGGCAAGTACTTTTGGTTGGTGCCAGGTAGATAGGGTAGTTATGGCAAAATAAGCCTCAAATATGTTCTAAATTGCACATTCCCGGTTTTCGTTTTAGAACATTTCACTATAGTCTTTCTTTGTATTTTCTTTATCACTTCATTTGCTTGGGTTGATCTTATTATTATTATATATTATTATTATTATTATGATCTTATTCTACTGCCTGCTCTTTTGTAAATACTAGAATAAAAGAAAAAACGGAGTGTGATTGGCTAAGAAAACTCAAGACTATTTCTACAATCATCACAAACATTTAGAATATGCTTCAATAAAATCTCTTTGAGTTACAACATTCACAAGCAACAATGTTATTAGTTATTATATCATAATAATCATATATTATATCATTAGTCCCTGAGAGGAAAACATACGATATCACCTCGTTCCAATTAAACTGACGTAGTCATATTTTCTGGTCATACACTGAGGAAGATAGACTGGCGTCCTGTCCAGGGTGTACCCTGCCTTACGCCCTGTGTTGGCTGGGATAGGCTCCAGCCCCCCCGCGACCCTGTAAAACAGGATAAGCAGTAGAAGATGAGAGAGACACTGAGGAATTGTTTAAATCTGCATGTTTGTTGAAAAAGTAAATATTGTCTATTGTGACAATGTAAAAAAAATATAATACTGCATGGTAAAACGTTTTTTTTCAGGATTTGAAACATCTTTTAATTGTTCCAAAAACAATTCTGCAAGTTGCAATGTGGGCTTTGAAAGCAAGGCTTGTCGTGTTGGATTGAGTTTGACATAAATGTGGTAGAATTTGAGAGGTTATAGTGATTGAGAGGAATTCACGTTAAATAATGGTGTTTATAGATACAACAGGGACACGGTTGTACTTTGTGCCTTGCTATAGTATTGTTAGTGGCAACGAGCTGATAACAGGTTGTTGCTTAGTAATACATGTAGCTTTATTTGCTAATTGTTGGTTTTGAAAGCAATTATATAGAGCATGTGATGTGGCGCACTGTTTCCCTGTTTGTGCATCTAAAAATAATATGCTTTATATAGCGATCTCAAGCAGGCGGTTTTCTCAGAATTATTGGTCTCTGGTTATTCTATCAAAGGGTGCTTTCACCAGTTCAATTTTAAACACCAAAGAAATTGATCTGAATGTTAGAGATAGAGAGAAAACAACAAGTGTGTGGGAGGTCCAGTGCTGCTGTAAAGAACCACCAAAGATTGATTGGCAACAGGCTCTTCTTTGTAGCAGTGAAACAATTCACCCGATGCCTGATTGGCCAAAGGAGGGCATAGTAGCACACCCCAGCCCAAAAATCTCCAAGTAGATTGCTTGCATTCCACTTCTATTCATTTTGAGGGATATTAGCTCTTCAGTGTTAAAGAATACCAATGAAGTGTGTGATGTTCAACAATTTTCTCTCTTCAGAGTGTATCTTTTTTTGCAAGTGCTGTAGAAAACAGCTACCGTAAAACAATGTGTAACCATAACAGTGTATAAAACATGGCCTACAATAAATACCTAAACATCATATAACCATAGAGTTAAAGGTCCTATTTAGAGAGGAGTATACTGGAGACATTTAAAATTAGTGCCAACATTTGCCAGTCTGTCTTTGGGTAGGTAGTTCCAAATCCTAGGGGATCTAAAAACAATATGTTATGTTATCTTTGGTTTTTTAATCCAGATTTTTAAACAGCCAGAAGGGCTTTTGTGACTACCCAAGACAGCACACAGGTTAATAGATGTTAACAGAAGTGTGAGGTTTTGTGGTGATGTTGATAAGGACCAAGGCGCAGTGAAGAGTGAGACCAGGCAGGTAGTGGGTCAAGCCCAAATCAGAATCAGATACTTCTCAAAAAATACAGAAAGACTTGAGACAGTATATGCAGAGCACTGACATAGACTTAGTTTGATGCAACGAAAAGACACAATACATAACAGGCAAGTGAGGCAACCCAAACACAGGAACTTAAATACTAAAAGAAACAGATGCTGTCAATATTTAGGTGCTCTCAGGTGTGCACAAGGACAATTACAGACAAACAGATCACAGACAAGGTGGACGCCTAACGGTCCCAAATCCTTATAAGAAGAACAGTTTGTGTTCCAAGTTAACCACAGTATCTTAGAATGAATTAAGAAGTCTATGTAGATAGCCGGAAAATAATGATGTGCATGAATGCTACATGCACATGGGTGCAGCAGTGGAGGCGATTTGAACGTGCATTCGTGTGTTTTTGCTGAATACACACGCACATGCAGTAGTCCCTATAAGAGGTCGCGTGATCAGTACCTGAACGTCAGCTGTCAGAACCTCCCTCGTGAGGAGGGAGACATTTTATCCGGCCTCCGTGTCTCTTTCTCTTCGCGCCTCCACGGCCTTTTGACCCTATAGATCTCTCTAGTGGAGAACCCTGCATGCTCCGGGGTTAAGCTCAAAATGGATACCATCGGTTGCCATCTACTTGGGTCCGCTCCGGGCTTTCTTCCTTTCGGGTCCCTGCCATATGGTCCCTCCATCTGTGAAGAACACCAGGGAGATGACTCATCTCCTGTCACCAGTTACTGGGCAGGGGTAAAGTGTTGCACTTTCCTTGGAGGTTGACTAGGAAAGTTGCCATGGGTCATGTGCAGTTGAAAGTTTGATTCCCTTCTGTGTGCGTGTGTGTGCGTGTGTGTGCGTGTGTGTGCGTGCGTGTGCGTGTGTGTGCGTGTGTGTGTGCGCGTGTGCGCGTAAGCCGTCAAGGGATGCTTTAGTATTTGCAGGAATCATTGCGCCTTGGCAGAGTGAATGAAGCACTTCTCTTTAAGCTATTAGTTCGTTCTGTGTCTCACTGCGATTATTGGTTTCACCTGTGTGTTTCTTTTGCTATTTAAGCCCTGTTTTTTCTTCTGCCCATTGTTGGTTCAGTGTGTTTGTTTGTTGCTTGTGGTGTGCAGTGCTTTTTTCTGGACTGAATTAATTTCTTGCTAAATCTGTTTTCTTATGCTATTTAATGACCTCATCAATATAACTTAAGCTGACAGAACTGTTAGGCTTCCTACTTCTTTGGCTTGAGGGCAAATTAACTTGAACAATTAGGCCACTTAACACAGTATTGTTTTGTCCCCCTCATTTTTGAACTATCTTTCAAGTGTTAATAGGTGATTAATACCAGCATATTTTCTTGAAGTATTTACGTTTTATAGAATTCTTGTTGAGCTATTTATACGATCTTTTGAATTTTGATTTCAACAAAATTAAAATGCAAAAATGTACAGAACAGCAAGGGCCTAAGAGATCAATCCAGATGAAAAAATATATAACTTTAACAAATAAACATATATAAATACCCCATCCTTCACTCACAATAAGATCCCCCAAAGCCACTGATCCAATAGTACTAGAGAACAGTCCGGACACAGAAACAGTGACCCAGAAGGTGCAGCCAAAATAAGCTAGTACTATAAGATCTGCCATGCTGTGAAAATCCAGTCAAATTTCTATGGATATGTCAGAGCGCCAGTGCTGCTTAAACTGCAGCAATTCAACAGCCCATTTCTGTCTAAATGACTACTACTAGTTCAGCCAAAAGTGGATGTGATCTTTGATTTCAAAAGTCAGTGCTTGTTGCCACGGAGAGTGGATGATTGGTTGTTGTTCAAAGAAGGTTTGCGTTTGATATTGTTGTGTCAACCAATATGTTGACCTCTGTACTTTTTGACTTTAATATTTAGGCTGGATCCTGTGCATGTGTGTGGTCGTGTATTTGTGTTTGTGTGGGTGCAGAGAGGGATGTAAAAACAACGTGCTTACGCCTTCATGCATTCACTATTGTTCTCTATCCCTGTTTACATATTGTCACGATCTCTACCAGGGAAGACCCAAATGCAGACAAACAAAAACCATTCAAAGCCAGAGACGTGTAGTGGAGCTACGTAGCACCGAGACGGCGTATTAGCTTTACTCAAAGAAACGGGTTTACAAGGTACGGCCACACGGCACAGCAAAACGTAATGTCGGAACAGGAACTAAACAGGGAGAGGGACTTAAATAGGAACCAACCCCAGACCAGGGACAAAGAAAGATAATAGAGCACAGGTGAAAACAATCAACAAATGAGTAGGGCATGGCTACACAGCTTGGCTGCCTGACGGCTTCCTAGGAGCTGTCCTAGGTGCTGGGCCGCCGCGCCCTCTGGTGGTGGCAGGGGCATCCGGACCCTGACACATATTCTGTCTCACTGCACACATATAATTGTGTAATTAATAAACACGCTTTAAAATTGATTTTCTACAAGCCTTCTGGTACACCTGCTTCTGTTAGTGGGAAAAGCTATCTTATTGTAGCCAAATGAAAAACATACCCCATCTTATCAATGACCTGTGAAATGATCACCGATACTTCCGTTAATCCCCTTCCTTGTATGGTATTGCTTGAAATGTCTAAGAAACTTTACTCCAGTACTCCATATTGTAACACATTAGGCAGCGGTATGTTCGAATAATAATCACAGAGACTCAAAAAGAGGAAGAGCAAGATAGAGGGAAGACGTAAGCCAGCCAGAGAGACGGAAGTGGAAATACGTCAATTACAGAGGACAGGATTGTGTTCTAGAGGGGCGAATGACAGGAGAAAGAGTGGGAGGGTAAACTCTGAGTTCAAAGTAGTGTCACGCCTGGTTGCATGCACATCCATGAAGTTGACAGCGGCGTGATTAACATGGCCTCCGCTCTCTTCTCTGGCCTTCGTTCGTCGGCATCCGACTCACGTGATTAAAGCGCCACTCCCCTGGAGAACAATCTATTTCTCTACATGAATGAAATATCAAACATGCAATTCATTATTATTAGGCTCTGTACTGTTCATTTGAAAAAGTTAGATGAAAGTTTTCCTCTCATCTAATTTCATAAGCAGCCATTCCAACCCATCAGTCCATTAAAAACTCCTACTCCCCAGACTTGACATGGACATGGTAGCCACAATGCATAGTGCAGATGGCAATCCATTTGTCCTAGGCCTCCGGTGTGATTTTGAAGGTAATTTATTGCACAAAAATACCTGTTTATATTTAAATATTTAAAGGGGACATAAAAGGGTATTTTGTCCAGCTGTTCTCCACAATAACCCATGGTTGTGTTTATTGATGATGATTACCACAGTTTTTATTTCTTTAACTTGATCATTCTGCCAGAGCTCGATATTGGTTTTGGGAATTTATTGCTCCCAAGGAGAAAAAAGGCGAGTGTGTGTGTGTAAGAGAGAAGTGCGAAAATGTGTATTTCCGAGTTTGTGTTTGCTTGAGTGTGTGATTGCCAGCTCCCGTCTGTTTCAGAGGGATGGGTGAGTCACAGCTAGTGGAAATCTGGGCTGTGAGCTATACCCTAGTCAGTTAAACAGACAGACAGAAAGGGGAAGGAGGAAGGGATCTCTATCTTTCCTGTTAAACTCTCCTCGCTTTGTTCCACAAGCGCGCTACCATAATTCATCCCGAGGTTTATTCTTTGTGTTTTTGTGCTTGTGCTTTGTGTTGTGTGCTTGTGTTCAGAGATAGAGGCAGGAAATTACCGTGAGTATTTTTGCAAGCCCTTGCTGCTGAAAGTTTGGATAGATAGGATATTTATATTTGGAGAATTGTTAGATGCTGGTGTGTGTGTGTGTGTGTGTGTGTGTGTGTGTGTATATTCATTCTCCCTTGGCTATCCTTTAAATGTGCGTACCTGCTTGTGCCAGCATTCGTGTTTGCCTGTGCACATAAGCAGAGGATCGCGGGGTGAGGTATTTGTGATTAGTGTGAACAGCTAGCGTTACGATAACATGAGTGTTGGTAGCCTACAGTTTTCCTACACAATCAGCAAAGTAAAGAATATCACGAGAGGAGAAACTGTTCACTATAAATCGATCGTATATTTTAGGTTTTAAGACATCGCTAAGGCATCCTCGCCCGTGGCCTATTTGCATTTTCTCGACAGATGTGCGCCCTTTTCCCGATTTTGCGACCTCATGAGTGTTTCAACATTTTCGACAACTCAGCAAAGACACGAATATTCCAAGAGAACCAATAATCACATTGAAGCGATCGTCTATTTCGTACATATTTATGTTTGTTGATGAACATTAGAGACTGGGATCTTTCTCTAGAGGGTAGGGTGCATTTGCTCCAAATAATTGGATTTGACTTGATTTAAGGATGCACCCTTGGAAAGGAATTGCACCCGTGTAAGTGAAGATACATTTAAAGGATGCATCCATGCAATGGAATGCAATGGATTGATTTGATTTAATTTAAGGATGCATCCTTGTAAAGTAATAGTAAAGGAATTGCGCCCGTGTAAGTGCAAGTAAATGTAAAGGAATTGCATCCGTGTAAGTGCAAGTGGTTTTTAAACGCAAGGCAAGCTTTTCATGCTAGTTTTAATTCCTGTTTAAACAACTGTTAAAGGCTGTTTAGGTAAGTTCAAATGTGTAAATGCACCAGAGGCAAGTTGGGTAAGCGCTGTGTAAGCGTGAAAGTTAAGATCCCTGACGATCATGATTAGAAGGACACCAAATTTGTTGTGGTGTGGTAATGGGAAATAGTGCAGTTAGGTTAGTCACATAAACTTATGTTAAATGTATTAAGACGGATGAGTTTGTCTGACTAAAATGAAGCCTTAGCGCGAGTTTGTCTGACTGAAATATGAAAAAGCCACAAACGAAGAGAAAGAGAGGGAGACGAGACAGAGACAGAGTGAGAAATGAAAAATAGACAAGGCTCCTGATGAGACTCTTGAGTGGCCGTGAAGGTAGAGGTTATTACTCTTAGCTGATCTCACAGCCTGGTGGGAGACCAGCGAACCAACAGACTCTCAGTGTCCTTGCTTTCAACTTCACCAGAGGCTGAAGTGGCATTTTCACACCCGAAGGACATATGAAGCTGAAATGACAAACGCACTTTGTTCGACATTACCAGGGGAACTGACCTGCCAGCAAGATTTGAGCTGTCACCTAACAGTGTATTGATAAGTGTAAATTGTAAAATCAGCTGTGACAGCTGTGTGCGTGCAATGATTGCTCATCTCTTTACTCATTGCAGGGAAAAACATTTGCCAAATGGCAGAAGAAAAGGTCAAAAAATAAATAAACCATATTTGGGCATATGAGAAAGAGAAAACAATAAATGTTTCTATCTGAAGCCCAAGAGATGTTACCAGGGGCTAGTGTTGTATAGTGGAACATAGTACAACCGATTCACATTTTCACTGTGCACCGGCTTGACAGGGAAAGTGCACCTTAAGGCTGTACAATATTGGCTAAATTAAAAATGTATTCTTTACATAATGCCCTTTAAATTCAAAGCTTGATTCTTTCTTGTGATACAATATTTGACAATGTTTTCAGTCCTAGCGCTAAATGATTGTAAATCGCCTCCCTAAGTTTGATCAGGGAAGCACTTGCTGTCAGTTAGCGGGTACCTCAGAATTCTATGAAATGTTTTCACTGAAATGGTTTCTGGGAATAGATCAATACATAACCACTGCTCTCCGTTCATTCGTTATTACTCTATAAATATGAGTATAGAATATGTCACTCCGATTGAGTCTTGCCCCTTCCGTTTTTGTAGGTAGCTGTAGTACAAAGTGGCAGCCAGTGCTGTGCAATGGATATCAGTCAGTAATTCTAATTCTAATTGAATGTAATTCTCATGGAAATAATGTTTCCTTCAATTTGATTGCTTGGAAGTTCTACATGCCTTATGCAACACCGAGTGTATGAGAAGCTCTATGGGAGCAGATCAATTAGACTCATATCTGCTAAAGCTTTCTGCCCCCTTCATAGCTGAGCCCCTGACACATATTTTTTATTTAACACTTACTTCTGGTTTGATCCCTAAAATATGGAAATCGGCTCTGGTTACTCCTTTGCATAAAGGGGGGAATGCAAGTGACTAAAATAATTATAGACCCATCTCCAAACTCCCATGTCTAGCAAAGATGTTAGAATATCTTGTAAATTAACAGCTTCGTACTTTCTTATCCACCAATAACATTTTAAGTCCTTCTCAGTGTGGGTTCAGAGCTGGTCATAGTACTATTACAGCAGCCACTCTTGTAGTAAACAATCTAGTTACTGCTCTCGATGAAAACAAACATTGGGCAGCTATGTTTATTGATTTGTCCAAGGCTTTTGATACAGTGGATCACAGATTACTTCTGGATAGATTAGCCTTGCTGGGATTCAATGATGCAGCTTTAAACTGGTTTCAGGACTACCTCTCTGAAAGAACACAGTGCATCAATGCTAAGGGTTTGAAATTCAAGGTTGTAACATTAGAGAATGGTATGCCACAAGGTTCAGTTTTAGGTCCAACATTGTTTACACTTTATATTAATGATATCTGTGCCTCTGTAGAACACTGTAATGTACATTTCTATGCAGAAGATACCATTCTTTATTCTTGTGCACCCTCCATGGAGCAGGCAATGTCAAACCTTACAAGGGCATTTCATTGTGTACAGAAATCCCTTAGAGATCTGAGATGAATCCTTAATGAGTCAAAGATTAAATATATGCTTTTTTAAGGGCCAAAAAGTTAGACTATAAAGCACTTAATATTAGCTCCCTAAATGGAGCCCAAATTGAGCGTATTGCAGTTTACCAATACTTGGGAGTTTTCCTAGATGAAAAGTTGCCATTTGAGACTCGTGCTTGAACTCACAAAGAAGGTGAAGAGGAGACGTGAGCTCTGTACAGGATAAGATCATGAATTTCTCTTGAAAACAGAATAACAATTGTAAAATCAACCCTCTTGTCGGTCATGGACTATGGTGATACTGTGTATATACTTGCTGCCCCAACTATGGTGATATTGCGTATGCATGCACCCCGGACTATTTTAAAGTCCCTTGATGCAGTTTACCTCAGTGCTTTGCACTTTATATCTGGGGATAGATTTAGAACCCATCACTGTACACTATATAAGAAAGTAGGATAGTCTTCTCTTAGTGATAGGAGAGAAAAGCATTGTCTCTTGTTTTGCTTACAAGGCATTGTCGGGCAAGTTGCCTTTTTACATTACATCCCCTTTAAAGCACAAATCCAGTAATCATAGGACACGCTAACAGGACTTTCTCACCCTTGAAAGCTCCAAAGTGAAAACAGAACTTTCATTTTCTTTATTCCCTCAGATAAATGGAACAAGGTTCAACAGGTTTTCAAAATAGATAAATAGTTTGTCTCGGTTGAACAATTCAAAATTGTATTGGATATAGGAGTTGAAGAGTGTACTTGTTTTGGTTGAAACTTTCTATGTATCAATATTTCTGCCGAAGATATTGTCCTGTATTGTAAATATTGTAACAAGATTTTTTATCTGCTTATTTTTATTTTGTATTTATTTTATTCATGATTGTTTAGTTGTTGTAATTGATTTATTCTGCCTTTAACAAGGTACTGCTGAAAAAGAGACCTAGTCTTAGTCAGTTACCCTGTGTAAATAAATACAAATAATACTAACGATTTTGTAGTTCATGCGCCCACATGCACAAATGCATCCACACATTAGAAAACAGACAAAAAAGGAAATGTTTCTCTTTACCATAGGTTTATCACTGCAGGGTCAATCAGGTCCTACCAACTGGTTCCAGTGTCTGTCTGTCTGTCTGTCTGTCTGTCTGTCTGTCTGTCTGTGCGTGTGTGTGTGTGTGTTTCTGCCCACAGCGCTCAGCGAGTCACTACTCCTCTGTAAACTCATGCTGTCCTTCAGAGGAACCTCATTAGCTTTGAGCCCAGGTGAACCCACTGAGACCTCGAGCCAATGGTTGAGGTCTCAGTGGGTTCACCTAAGCTAATGAGGTTCCTCTGAAGGAAAGCATGAGTTTACAGAGAAGCAGTGACTCGCTGGGGACAGCAGAACACCCCCCACTTAACTCACACTCATTTGCATCCTTTTTATCGCACTGGCTTGAATGGATTTCGCTGGATCTTCTCATAGTAGTGAACAAATACATGGAGAGGAGCTGGGCCAGTGAGATGAACTTGCCCGCCTAACACTTTCTAACACAATAGGTGGGTTAAAACAATATACAATTGCTGTTCCCAAATCACCATAAAGCTTTATTTTATTCCCCAGATCTTTTAAAATAAATACAGTACAAAATTGCATAAGAAATAAAGGCATTCAATTATGTTTAAATATTGACAATGACATACAGGTACAGTATATAGATGGTATTCAAATAGTTACATTTGATGTTTTGATTATTTGACATGTAAAGATTAGCACATGCATTGGTTTTCAGAGGTTTTTGAAGTACAATGCATTCAAGTACAGAGGAGGCACATGTGCAGCATACATACAGTTTTGATACAGTCATGGTGCTCTGCCATGGTGCAAACTTGTGTCAACGATGCGGTACTTCTGGTATCCCTGAATGAACTGTGACACCACACAAACGGACCTTTAGGACAGATGAAACGATGCTCCTAACAGTGAGGCGCACTCAAACAGAAACATGCAATGGGCATTACCTCTTCCCTATTCCAATCATAATGGAACAACTTCATTGGGGGAAGAAAAATAAAATGTCATTTTTACCGTGTTCAATTTCAAAATAAGAAAATTCCTTCGATCACCTTTAAGTCAAACATCACACCCTGAACTCATGCCTGTATCTGGTGTCATGGTGATGGTGATGTCATGGTATTGGACATGCTGTTGTGCACCAGTTCAGTTTATAAAATACTAAGGCATGTTGATATCTATGTGACTGGTTGGTTGGCTGTAGGATAGAACCCAAAGCAAAAAAAAAAAGGGAATTTAACCCAAGGGGAGTCCCATGTAGAACAGTCATATTTTCAGGGAATATTCAACTGCTGTTCTTAAATCATCTTGAAGCTTAATTATATGTATTATTTAAATAGTTACAGTTGAGGTTTGATTTGATATCCCATAGAGAGACTACAACATGCTTTGGTTTTCAGAGGTTTTTAAAATGTAACGCGTTCAAGCCCACACAAGGAAGTTATTCAACATTTATGTTGTTTCCCAACATGCTTAAGTTACTTGCTTTGCCAAGGTTCGAGGTCCTCCCAACAATGTGGTACTAGTGGTATCACCAGTAGTAATATATGTTCATCTGGCGATCAGCCAAAGAAAAGTTTATCAAGAGGGACATCTACTGGCCATCCTTGAAGTTACATGCTACTCATAACAACTGGACCTTTCTCACGTCACCATCAAACTTCAAAGAGTTAAACTTAAATAAAAATGTAAAAGATGTAGAAAACATTATAACAACAAAATAAATGAAATAACACTGAAAATGTACAACCCTGAAGAAAATGTAGCAGCTGTAATGGTTGCGTCTGCGTGCCAACAGTGACTAACGTGACATATCTTTCAGAGATCTAGACCAATGCATAGATTTCAAGTTGAACATACAGCTGGGTGGATAATACACTGCAAGAACAGGAGACATGAGTCTCATTACTTTTTAATGAATGACAGTGCCTTTGGATCAGCCTTTGGATGGCGGTGTTTCAGTGCAACAATAGCCTGTAGAAAAAAAATAATAACAATGATAAAAGTAACTGTAGTAATCATAATAATGATTTCTAAGCATAGGCTGGTCATTCTATATTATATTTTTTAACTCAGCTGGGAAAAGTTTGATTCATTGAATTCAGTTGAATTTGGGCCCTGAGTTCTATATGACTAAGTTAGCAGTACAATTTCTATTAGAATTACATAGACTACATAGACATAATTTTAGGCACCCCAGTCCCCATCCCCAACCTGATTCTCCAGTCCCCATTCCCAGCAGCCTCATTCACAGTGATCTAAAGATCTAAATCTTAATCTCAGACTCTGGCTCTGGGTTGGGCTCTGGTTGAAGGGTGGTGAGAGAGCCAGCCTTTCCCAGCTGATAGTGTTCCTTGTCAGGCTCCATCTCCTGTCTCTGTCTCTCTGGGAACCTCTTTGCCTTCCTGTTTAATTTCTCAAACTCTGCAGTGATCTCTGCCAGTGTCCTTCCCTTAGTCTCTGGCAGGGTCAAGCCCACAAACAGTGAGGCGGACACACACACTGCGCCGAACGGCAGGAAGCAGAAGTCCCCAAGTGTGGCCACCACAAACGGAAACACCATGCCAACTAGGAAGAGGCTGATCCACATCAAAGACCCGGCCACCATGTAGGCTGCCGGCCTGGCTGCCTGGTCAAAGAGCTCGGTGGGGAGGATCCCTGTCACTCCGGCAGGGCCCATTCCAAAGCTGAGGATGTAGGAGAACACACAGGTCATGCTGAGGTAGGGCATCCCTGCCACGCCCCAGCTTTGGAGGCTGAGAGCCAGTGTGAAAACAACTGCCCAGACTGCCATCACGGCGTATCCGCCTGCCAGGAGCTTCTTGCGGCCCAAGCGCTCGATCAGCAAGTTACAAACCACGGAGGCGGTGAACTCGCAGGCCCCCGTGCCAATGGTGACGTACTGGATCTTGTCCTGCGGGATCCCAGCTTCCTGAAAGATGTAGGAGGCATAGAAGTAGATGGAGTCGTTGCCACAGAGCATCATGGCGCTGCTGGCCACCATGATTGTTCGGAGTTGGGGTCGAAGGTTGCGGTCCCGGAACAGGTCCCAGGGCGTCTTGGACGCGGCTGAACCGCTGCCTGTGACACTCTGTTGCTGCTGCTGTTCCTCCAGCATCTCCGTTATCTCCCAGAGGGGTACCACCCCTCCACGGAGCCTTCCCAGGGCTAGCCTACAGGCCTCTCTGTCCCCCCGGTCAATGAGCAGGTACCTGGGGCTCTCGGGGAACCAGGGTAGGGTGAGCAGCTGAAGGAGGCCTGGGAGGGCGTTACTGGCCAGTAGGTATGGCCAGAGAGCCTGGGTGCCCAGGACCTCTTTTAGACCTACCACCTGACCCATGAAGATCCCAAATGCAGTGAAAACGGCAGAGGAAAAGGCTGCTGCCCCTCGCAAGTGTTTCGGGGCACTCTCACCAAAATACATAGGCTGGATGTTCATGCTGACCCCAGAGTTGACCCCTACTAAAAGACGGGCGAGGGCAATCATTTCAAACGACCTAGCCAACCTGCTGGTGACAACAAGCAGAGCAGAGAAGAATAGAAAGGAGTTGTTGAGAAGTAATGACTGCTTTCTGCCAAAGCGGACTGCCATTGGCCCTGCCAGTAAAGCCCCAATCAAACCACCCAATGAAAAGGCAGATACAATGAGAGTCCATATTAGGGTCACCTGAGGGGTGTCAAGTCCTGAACCCCATCGTTCCCAATATGTGTCATTGATGAAGCTCTGAATATAAGTGGTTGGAGAGTTGATTATGGAGAGGTTGTAGCCATATTGAAAAGTACCTCCTATAGCAGCAGAACACACCGTCAAAAAAAGGATTCTACAATTTCCTCTTTCTTCAAATGTTGTTATTGCTGCTCCTTCTGTATTATCTTCCTTGGTTGTCATCTGCAGAGGTGTGTGCAGACGAACAGATGATAATTTCCCTTCGGGCGCGATGGTCTACCAACCGATTTGCACTTCTTGGTCTACTCTGTGAGACAAAAATCTTACCAAATCGTTGTAGAGGTTTAGTTATCCATAGACATGTATGATGCTGTTAATAATTCTGAGTTAATATGCCGTTGTCAGCCGTTGATTTTAAGGTTTGCTTGGACTGTATTATTATTGGAATCATGCAGTGGCGACTCTGGCGAGACAACGTCATCTCCCTGCGACTTCGGAAAAAAATATATAGCAAAAACACTTGACGGTAAAGATGTGAGTCGGCAATTTTTTATCCACTTTAATCTCCATCTTACAGGAATAAGATGTACTTTTATGTCGTGCATTTTGATAAATGTATATATTATTGATTTATTTGTCCGCATATTGAAAATGACATGTAAAATGTTTGGCTCTCAAGGGCTATGCCTAACGTGATCTAGCACAGTGCTAGTTAAATCAATGGCGACATGCACATGAATGAATGAAAACAGTCGTCATTATTAACGCAAACGTTGGGTAGACACCTAATTCACGTTAGTGTTCCAGACCAATCTCAATATAGCATCATGCGTCATTTCAGCTTATTTTACGCTGCTATATTATCGATAATGTTGGTCAGTTAGCAAGCTTGCCTGTTCATCAAATACTCGTGAAAATAACCACCACATTGTTGTGGCCAATTGATAACAGATAACACTAGTATAAGCATGGAATAATGGTGTCTTTAAAAGTTTTGTTTCAACTAGTTTGTCAGGTGTCTAGCTTTTACCAACGTAAGACTAAAGGCAATTGCGCTACTACGGGTCTTTAAAACATTGAAACAAATGGTTTCTTTTACCAATTGAAAAAGTCACCCGTTGCCTCTTTCAGGGCACCTTCCCCAACGAAGAGGAAGGAGCACACGGATGAGAAGGTTAAGGAGCGCGGGAAGGATAAAACCGGTGTATCAAAAGAAGGAGCCGATAAGGATAGGGGCCGAGACAAGAATCGCAAACGTCGAAGTGCCTCAACCGGGAGCAGCAGGTAGGTTATGTAGAAGGCTTGGTCAGTAGCGGCACAAGGGAGAGTGCACTACTAGGATCCTTGTCTGGCTCCACTGAAATGCATAGAGCTAGTTATAGATTTGATTAAGTTAAATGAATGAAGATAATCGTCTTTTTGGGGCTCATCCTATTCGTCAAGACTCTACAGGTCAATTTCTGGAATCTGGGACGCAGGGTCCTACAAGCACTACTACAGAACACTGTGATTGTTTAAAGAGAAAGGGCTAAAGAGAGGGAACATTTATGGGGACATTATTCTTTTAATTAGATGGAGATGCTGTCATACTGTTAACAAATGTCCAATTTCTGGTTAAATATGTCTAATGTGTTTTTCTTTTTCTTCCAATCCTGCAATTCTGTCCTGCCAATTCTTGTAAGCATAATTTAGTACCACACCCATACCATTAAAATACTACTGATACACTGGCTGCTATTGGTGAAGATGTGTTTCTGGCTGAATATGGTTCCCTCTCTCTCTACCTGAACAGGACGAGTTCCAGTTCCAGCAGTAGTTCTGGCTCCAGCTCTGGGTCTTCCAGTGGCTCCAGTAGTTCTGGCTCCAGCCGCTCTGGCTCCTCCAGCTCCCGTTCCTCCTCCTCATCAAGCTCCTCGCGCAGCAACAGTCGCCGGCGTCACGACAATCGACGAAGATCACGCTCTAAGTATGCCAGGTCCCGCTTGCCCTCGGCTTAGTCCTCAGAGCTCTGAGTGGAAGACAATCTTGGAAAATTATATGAAATTGTGTGTTAGCAGCCATTGGGAACTAGCAGTATTATCTTCACTGTGTACAATGTTAACAGGATACATTTACACTCTGAACTTCTCTAGGACAGGCAACACTAACTGACTCTTGTGCGTATCCCAAAGGTCCAAGTCTGTAAAGAAGGATGATAAAGACCGGCGTCGCAGGAGCCCGGCCCCTAAACCCACCAAAGTCTACCTGGGACGGCTGACTAGAAACGTCATCAGGGTGAGCCTTAAAGCTGCTAGATGGGGTTCAATCTTTGTATAGGATCATTTCATTATTTGATTTAGTATTGAAATAATAGTACAGGTATTCCAAGAACTTACGGAGTACACGCAACGTTGTGTGCTGTAGTAGAGTCACTAACCCTTGGGTCCTAAGTCCCCAGTGCTCGAGTCCAAGTCCGAGTCCAAGTCCCCATAGGCCCAGTCCGAGTCCAAGTCCCCATAGGCCCAGTCCGAGTCCGAGTCCCCATAGGCCCAGTCTGAGTCCGAGTCCCCATAGGCCCAGTCTGAGTCCGAGTCCCCATAGGCCCAGTCTGAGTCCGAGTCCCCATAGGCCCAGTCTGAGTCCGAGTCCCCATAGGCCCAGTCTGAGTCCGAGTCCCCATAGGCCCAGTCTGAGTCCGAGTCCCCATAGGCCCAGTCTGAGTCCGAGTCCCCATAGGCCCAGTCTGAGTCCGAGTCCCCATAGGCCCAGTCTGAGTCCGAGTCCCCATAGGCCCAGTCCCCATAGGCCCAGTCTGAGTCCAAGTCCCCATAGGCCCAGTCTGAGTCCGAGTCCCCATAGGCCCAGTCCCCATAGGCCCAGTCTGAGTCCAAGTCCCCATAGGCCCAGTCCCCATAGGCCCAGTCTGAGTCCAAGTCCCCATAGGCCCAGTCCCCATAGGCCCAGTCTGAGTCCAAGTCCCCATAGGCCCAGTCTGAGTCCAAGTCCCCATAGGCCCAGTCTGAGTCCAAGTCCCCATAGGCCCAGTCTGAGTCGAGTCAAGTCCCTATTGGTTTAAATCCGATTCCTGTCGTATTATTCTGTACTGGTTCTCACAAATAGTAGCACACAAGTTCATTGATATATTGTATTAATATATGCTACTGTTAAAGAATCACATTTGAACAAAAACTTACTTGACACATTTGAAGTGTTTTATACTCTTATCAACATGGGCGTGCACAAAATATGCTTGCTTTATGCAAACGTTTTTATTATTGGGAGTCTAACAGAACAGCATTGTCCAGAAACCCTCAAAGGTAGGCCTACGTTTTGCATAAAAAAATATTCTCAAATCATAACATGGCAAACTCAAGCCAGATAAATTCGTCATTAGTAATATGACAGTAATATGAAGTAAATATCACACAGTGTAGCCTAGTGTGTCCAACCTTTTTTTTCCCTCAAGCACAAAACAACAGATGGACAATTCAGGGACACAAGTCCAGCATCTCCCAATATGCTCAAATCACAACTAATGGCAAACTCAAGCCCAAGAAACAATGCATCTCAAAAAACAGACCCATTATACAACAGGTACTATATGATAAAGTAGTACCATAGGCTGTAGAATAAAGAGATCACTCATACACCATCAAGCGTGGTCGGACGCTGTTTTGGGGCTAACAGAGCTGTGTGCTTTAGCTGTGTTTGGCTAGCAAATAAGACTAGGTGTACTCCAGTGGTAACCGCATTCACATCGACAGTAACTGCAAATAACTAGTCTGGCAGGGCTTTCAAATGTATCCATTGGTTACTAGTTGCCATCCCCAAAAACTCAAGACAACATTAACTGGAGTCCAAGACCGAGTCATCACCGCAAGTCCAAGTCAAGGCACGGAAATCATGACTCGAGTACCACCACACTGCGTGGTAGTGTGCTCATTTAGCATTTTGAAGATACAGAATAAAGCTTTCTGTGGTCACCAACTAACCTTTTACATGTTCAATTAAGAGCTTGTTTACTTTAATCTATCAGCCCCCATTACTGTAAGTGTACTTGTGTCCTCTCTCATTCATTACGCGGTCATCTCTCCTCAGGAGCACATTCAGGAGATCTTCTCCACCTACGGGAAGATCAAGATGATTGACCTGCCTGTGAACCGCCTCCACCCCCATCTTTCCAAAGGCTATGCCTACGTGGAATTTGAGACTGCCGAAGAGGCAGAGAAAGCCCTCAAACACATGGACGGAGGTAGGTCAGGAATTATACAGCAAAGAAAGGGAGTGAATGGCTCAATGAATAACGCACATAATGCAGGTGCAATGGTCCCTTGCATGCATAGGAGTATAATGTATTGGCCCCATACATGCTGAATTGCATGCAGTCCGTCAATACATACAGTCTGGTGCTAAACTGATTTGCTGGCCTTCTTTTTCCTCACACTAATCCACAAGTTCAGCACCAACCAAGCACAAGTTTGTTATTTGTGCAATGCGGTCAGTGACTTCCGTGTAATGACCTGACCTTCCTGCCCGTCTCAGGTCAGATTGACGGACAGGAGATCACAGCCACTGCCGTGCTGACACCCACAGTCCGGCCGGCCCCCCGCAGGCTCACGCCCCCTCGCAGGATGCCCCCTCCCCCACCCATGTGGCGACGCACGCCACCCCGCATGAGGAGGAGGTCTGTGGTTTTCAAAGTTTCTATGTTCTCTGCTGGACAGTTCCTGTTAAATAGCAGTCATTTACATTTTAAATGCGTCTATTTGTAACTGGGCTGTTTTCAGGTCTCGGTCTCCCAGGAGACGGTCGCCAGTGCGCCGCAGGTCCCGCTCTCGTTCCCCTGCTCGCCGACGCCATCGCTCACGCTCCAGCTCCAACTCCTCCCGCTAGACACCTGACCCAGCTCTTTATCTCCCGGACCTGGAACTCCTGGTCCAAGCCGTTCCCTCACACAAACCCTCTACGATCTGCGGTTGTCATCTGAGACAATTGTACAGTCAATATCATGATTGAGAGTTCTACCCTCTAGTTTGAAAGTGCAGACATATTTTCCATACCTCGTTAGTTCTGTTTAATTTCAAACAATGTGCGAGCTAGCATGGGGTATTCAAAGTATGTTTCCCATCTGCAAGCTTTGGGACTGAGTCCTATTAGTGAGTAACAAGCAGATCATTATAGTTGTTTTAATTCAGGTTTATTTAATCTGAGTTTTTACTACATTTTAATTGTTTTGTAACTTTTTTTTATTGTATTTTTCTCAGTTAATTTTGTTGTGCGTGTATATATATATCCAAGTGAGTCCATGTAGATCTTGACCATAAAATGTTTTAGTTGTCCCACTTTGGTTCCTGACTCTTATCCTCTGATCCCTAAAGGGGAAATAATAAACATCTTGTGACAAGAATGTCGGTCTAATACTCCAAGTTGAAAAAACATGACTTGACACGTGGCATTAAATAAACACATCACAAACAAATTCAGTTTAATAAAAAGAGTTTCAAAAAATATTTATAAACAGAAATATATTTACACTATACACAAACTGATAAGAAGACAAGGCCGTTTGGACAACAACTGAACAATTAGTCCCTGCACTTATGTCAGCATTTTATGGCCTGGAATCTTTGCTTTCCTTAATTGGAGGAGTATCTATTAAGTCTTTAAATCCAAGTCTTTCCATAGGTTCCTTGGCCATCAGCTGGCTACCGGAAGAGAAAAAAATATGAGTATAGGATACATTATTAATATTTCAGTTCAATTTATGACCCACATGTTTTATAACTAACTAAAGGGTTTGCTGGCTAATTTGCTTACTTGTCCATTCGGCATTCAAGGTAATCTTTGGACTGGTACCGACACTTGGAGTTGTCATAACTGTTTTCTCGCAGACACTTCATGAACTTCTCCTTGAAGGCTTTACACTCTCCTGCAGAGAAAAGGAAGCATTTCCCCTCACATAAGCTAGCAATCAACAAACTGCATAGTTTACATAAGCTACACGTTAAAGACTTCTATAATTTTGATCGTGATATAAAGCCATCAGGTTATACTAAATATACGTTTTCATGCTCCATTCATTTTTCTTCACAATGTTAACAGCCAGCACAGCTGTCTAGCGCAAGGACATCTGACCCTAAATGACAGCAAAGCATGTTCTCTGCTTACCAAAGTGATCCAAAGGAAAAGATCCTTTGTCAGGAGCACGGGGCCGGAAAGACTTACTGCCAAAATTCATAGCGGTTGACATGATTGTTTAAGATAAGAATTCAGATAATACATCCAACTCAAAGAAATACGCCTGTTAGCTAATATCGTTTACTCTCGTCGCGTAAATATGACGCAATGTGGTGAATTGCCTGATCAGACAGGCAGTAGTAATAGATCCAAGTGAATCGAATTTGTTTATTCAAATTTTAAAGAAACACAAAGTAAAATATGTAAGATTATTGAATTACAATCTAGCTTTAATTTGGTTTTAGGCATATTGTGATATTATGTGGCACAATAAAGTGAATTCCGGTTGCCAGCATTGTCAATGCAGCAGGTGTTTTTAGGTGAGCACCACTGGGGGTCTCACTTCGTCTGTATAGTTAGAGCCAAGGGGACGACAGAGATGGGAGGAGGTGGTGATGGCTTCGACTTGAGAGATTATGCAGTCAGCGAGATTCGGTAATAGAGTTGTCAGAGAGGCAAGAAAAAAGGAGAGGGGATAGAGAGAGAGAGAGAGAGCTAGAGAGAGAGATCGAAAAATAAATAGGTCTACAGTTGCCAAACCGCAGGCTTAGATAACATTATTTTTTTAAATAGCGGTGTTTTTTTGTTTTCTACAAAACCTTTTGGAATTGGTAGTTTTTCCTCAGTTTTTTTTCAAACGGTGTAAATCCAGGCGTTCCATACATTTTAGTAGGCTATGGCATCGGAGCCAGATGGAAATAAGCGGCTCTTGCAAGATGTGTTGTCGAGACCTGGCAACGATAAATGCGCTGATTGCGGCAATGCAGGTAGGGACTCGACCGGTGGCAGACAATACGTGCCAGTAAGCTACTCGCCAGATAAACGGTACATGCATGTTCCTCTTTATCCTTTATTTGTGCATATTAGCGAGACGCGAGGTGCAGAGTGTATAGTGTGTGTTTGTGCGTGCGTGTGTGCGCGCGTGTGTGTGTGTGTGTTTGTGTGTGTGTGTGTGTGTGTGTGTGTGTGTGTGTGTGTGTGTGTGTGTGTGTGTGTGTGTGTGTGTGTGTGTCAGAAGCTCTTTTGTACTTCATAATAGACCCTACCAGTCACGTCTCTTTTTAACAGGCTATGACATTGATTCCTTCGCAATGTTGTGGGCCGCCTATAAAAACCTACATTAGCTGTTCTAGAAATGCATCGTCACACCTTTATACTGACAGCCACACTTCTTTCCTGCAGATTGGGGCCTAACATAAGGATATGTACTCTGGACCCATAGAAACCATAAAAACCTTGATAAACGGGTTTGCCAGGAAAGAACACAGGGTAGAACACTGAGACTGTCATAGTATAGGAAGGATAGGAAAGCTTTACCCTGACGTTTCTGAAAAAGGCTTTGTGTTGTTGAGTCACCCGTCCATTCCTGTCTAATGTCTGGGTCTTGTTATGAATCTGTCTGGAAGACCATATGGATGTTTGTGGAGCATGCATATGTGTGTGCTAATCAGTCTTCTGTAACATGTTGAACGCTCCACATGTTTTGCTAACATAAAAAAAAGCCTGTTAACTTGACAGAGTGCGCTGCTTCCTTTTAGTTGATATGCATATTGTGGTCAATGACCAATCAAATGGAGCTGGACAGCAATAGCCAAGTGTCACCACAGCTAAGCCTCCCTCCTTTCCCATCACTGCATTACGGTTGGACTTTTATCTTTCCCTTCCTTCCCTGTATCGAAACATATATAAGTGCATGCCACCTGGCTGAAGAGGTTGATCAGAGAGGCTCTTCATCCTCAAAAGTTTACATTTTTGGTTTGTTTTGAGAAAGCACTCTTCTGTTCTCAGGGTGCCCCCTCGGCACTGGGTGTCCCTGGTGCAGGTCAACGATGGTTCATTTGGGCTTGCCTTGCCCTGGTCCCCTGTCCTCTCTGTTAGAAAACAGCGAGTTGGAGCTGAGGCTCCAGGGTTGGAAAAGGGGCCCAGGGGTTTTGGTTGTAGCCCACCGGGGATTCCTGCGTCCAGGCTTGGGTGTAGGAGACTGAGTATTGCAAGGCAGTTGACATAAGTGGTTATATATTATATTCCTCACAGAAATGTCATTAGGAGTTTACAATTCATTGAAGGAAAAGAGGGTGTGGGCGCCTGTATCATTGAGTGTGTCTATGTAAGGGGAAAGAAGAGAGAGAGATTATGTTCTAAAAGGGGGAAGAACATCATTTCACATTGTTGTGCTGCTCAGTTACACCCACAGCTATCTACCTGTTTGGATAGCCGGCTGCACACACACACACACACACACACACACACACACACACATTAAGTGGCCAGTGTCTTCTGTCCACAATCCCCTTTAAAACCAGAGGAAGATTTAGAGAACACACAATCTCCTGGAGTGTGTGTGACCGCGACCCGATCGGATAAGCGGACGAAGATGATGATGATGATGACAATCTGCTGGACAGGTTAGCTTGTAGTCAGCTTAAATTCATACCAGTAATAAATGACGCTGTTTGGTACTACTATTGGTCAGTAACACACTCACACACATACACAGAGATGATGACATTGCCATGTATTAATGATGCTTATCTGATTAAGGGGAATGGTGGTTCAGTGTGTTGACATCAGCCTCACAAGTTAGCTTAGCCTCAATGATGATGGACAGTAAATTGATGGCATCAGCTCTAGTGAGTTACCGAAAGAGTCTGTTGGTTGTTTTCCCCCTCTTTCCCCACATCCTCTTTTGTCCTGACCTAGCCAGGCACTAGTCTGAGTGAGTGTGTGTGTGTGTGTGTGTGTGTGTGTGTGTGTGTGTGTGTGTCAAGGCAGGGTAATTGTTACGATTATCTCCCCTGCAGTATGGAGCACAATGAGCAAGTTCAACGGCCAAAGAGGCAACTCCCGCTCTCCTTGTGGCTTACCACCAGGCTCCACTTTGCCCTTCACCGAGGACACACTACCCCCCTCCCCCTCACCTCCCCCAGGGACACTTATCTGCCAGCTTGGGATAGGAGGTGGGAGGTTTGGAGGATATTCCTGTGAGGGGCCCCCAGTGGGGCCATACAAATGTATGGTCTATCGAGATATCTGCCTGATATCTTAATCAGGATGAAATATTGTGAAATGTTTTTAGTGGGCTTTTGTCAAAGCAACGCATAAGCTGCACATCAAGAACAAAAACGATCATGCTGATTATGAAATTTTTTCGGTTGATGCTGCCGTCTTCATCTCAGCACAAAACTTGTACAAAGCTTAAGGTAGAGCAAAATATGGGAAATATCAATCAATTTATGCAGTGCTATTTTAAGGGTTACTATCTATGTTATGTGGATTAAGTGATTAGTAATGTGCAGTGATTTCCATGCATTCAGGGGTGTGACTTATGACAGTGCCAAAGGTAAGACACAGTGCTATTTCGGCATTACAAGGAACACTGCACTGGAGATGTTGGCCCTAGACTGGCAAGAGGTAAGGAACAAAAATGGATTGGTTAGGCTTTGTTCCCGGGGACCATATCCTAAATGCCTGTGTGTGGTAAGCAGTGGCCTGGTCTGTGGTCTGTGGTGGGGATTGGGCTGCCCATTGGAGGGGCCTGGGGCCGCGTCTTCTGCCTGGCTGTCCAACTTGTCTGTCTGGCTGCAGCACTGAAAGGGTCAACACATCAGCGGGAGCCCACGTCGATGAATCAATGAATGGCCAGCCGGATTAAACCCTACCCCGCTATGCAACGCACACACACAGACACACTGACTTGCTCATTTAACCAGACACACACTAAACCAACATCATTCTTTTTACGAGTCAGTGGGTTAGCGATGCTCCAACAGAACTAAACGCCTGCCGTCATGCCTCTGGTTTTGTGTGTGTTGGCAATCTGGTTTAACGCCTTTGGTGGCGCTCCCAAGGAGTGGAAAGCCGATGGGTTGGTGTTCGATCCGTGTGCACTGTGGTCGTTCCCAGATCGGTAGGTTCACAGCGGTCTCCTTGAGGGGCCTCTGTGCCTGCTGTCCCATAGCCTTTGGTCTCTGACTCACACGTAGTGATCTCACCTGTGAGGGGCAGTTGGTGTTTCACGTATGTGAGCATGTGTGTTTTTTTGGTGTGAGTTTGTGTGTGTGTGTGTGGGTGGGTGTGTGTGTGTGGATGTGTGTGTGTGTGTGTGTGTCTGTGTGGCAAGGGGTAAGAGAGTTGGATTAAGGTAGCCAGGAGCGTAAGAACAGTGACTTCAAACAATATGTGGGCTTCTACACTATAAATGGTGTCCTGATCATAAAAAATTACAGAAATACGGTATAGCTACAGTAATGCAATTTTTGGTTTCTATGGAAACAGGAATCACCGTTGGAGGAAGATAAAGCCATGTAGTTTCACTGATCTAAGATGAAGCTCTGCCCTTCTCCTGGGGTTGGACTGGGCTCTCAAAGCTCAATGACAGGCAGAGGAGAGGGAACCTGATGGACTTTTTGTCCATTCACCACTCCAACTCTCTCTTTCTTTTCCCTTACACTCTTTTTCGGAGACTGTTTTGGCATCATTTCTTTAGCCTGTCATAGGCATATATGCAAACTTTAAACCTCCCCTGTACACGTTGGAGGCGGGTCTCCTCTCCATCTCTCTGCCCTTCTCCCCAAGAGGGTGAAGAAAAGCAAGAATAGTCTCCTTCTCTCTCGCCCCCCTCAGCTCTCATATGACTCCCTTGAGAGTTGACGCCAGCACAGAGTTGCGCTTGTCGGTGCACGTCTATTTGTCACAATTTCAGCGTGTGTGTATTTAGTGTGCGTAGGCGTGTAAGAGGACTCTTTATGAAAGTGTGTGAATGTGAGCTTGTTAGAGCGCTGACGGCCTCTGCGGCGTAATGATCAATATCTGAGGCCTAAGCAGGAGACGGCTAAAACCAGCCACATTTTAAGAAATACACGTAGGACCCTTTGATGCACATTTAGTGTACACAGTGTACACAAATGCCAATTGAATAAACAAATGAGGTTTATGAAAGCCTTAGGAGGTCCAATATGAATGCATTAGGTAATTTACTGTATAGCCAACAGCACGCTTTCACTCCTTAAATTGTTTTCTTTTTCCGCATGCACACACATATTTCTAACATGGGGAAAGGGCCTATAGCACATGTCTAGTATTCAGATCGAAACACTCGTTCTTTGTTTCTCAAAACCAATCGGAATGTAAAAACCCCGTTCTTATATATGTGTGCCATTTTATCCACGCGTGTGTGTGTGTGTGTGTGTGTGTGTGTGTGTGTGTGTGTGTGTGTGTGTGTGTGTGTGTGTCTGTGAGCCATCTACGGGAGTCCGGTGATCTGGCAATCATGACCTTCATCTATGGGCTATGGTACATTTGGATCAGTCCCTATCAGCTAGTCTGTTTCCTGTGGTCAGCCCTAAATATAATTTCCCCACATTACATTCTGGTGCATCACCGTCCTTTATGGATGGTCACACAACCAGAAGAGGCACACACGACACACCCACACTTACAGACAAGCGCAAACACACAAACGCGATAGCCTCTGTACCTTGCTCTTGTTATATTTGTTTCATTTCCTTTGCACCTATCAACTCCCAGAGGTGCCAACATCAGTACTCCTTGTGTTTATTGGCTGAACCTTGCGCTCTCTCCTCTTTCTTGCCTTTTATGAGGCTGATCTTTCCTCCCCTTCTGCCTCCCTGTCTATCTCTCTTCTCCTCCTCTTCAGTTTTCTATTCTCTATACACTTCTCGGTGTTCATAAATGCTGTCTTTCATCAAACCATCTTCCTCTCCTCCCCTCCCCTGGTGTCCAATCCCTCTGTTATTTCATTGCCGTGTCTTTGTCTTTGTCATCTGTCTTCTATACTGCAGATATTTCCTTTTCTTTCCTTACCTCCCCCCCCCCCCCCCACTCCTTCCACTTCCCATTGTCTATGTAT
This sequence comes from Aplochiton taeniatus, assembly GCA_017639675.1. NCBI lineage: Eukaryota > Metazoa > Chordata > Actinopteri > Galaxiiformes > Galaxiidae > Aplochiton > Aplochiton taeniatus. The sequence goes on from CM030187.1 coordinate 714,583, forward strand.
CTCCTGTGCCACTCACCACTCCTTTTTTACTCTCACACTGTCCAACCCCCCCCCCCCCCCCCTCTCTCTCTCTCTCTCTCTCTCTCTCTGCCATGACAGAGCCAGACTGGGCATCACTGACTTTGGGCGTGTTCGTTTGCCAGGCCTGCTCCCTCCTGCACCGCAGCATCCCCCACATCAGCCGGGTTAAGTCGCTGCTCAACGACACATGGGAGGAGAGCGAGGTGAAGGTAAGGGCCGTCCCCTTCCATCAGGTGGAGGTAAGGGCCGTCCCCTTCCATCAGGTGGAGCCATGACCTTGAGGCTTCGCCAAGCACCACCCTGTTGTGTAGACGTATCATCTATAATGAGCGGCAGAAATCATGTCTTTGTGGGTCATCCTACAATGGGTCATCCGGTATGTTTGCAAACAAGCCCACGCATCTAGTGCTCGGAGCTTGTACTACTTTTGTGTTGGGGTTGCTTTTGATGCTCTGTGAAAGAACAGATTTGGCTGATACATATGTGCGGGTATTAAAGCTGTTGTAACTATATTTGTCATTCTAATTATCTGCACCATCACTTACGAAAATAACTTGCTGACAGCTCTTACTTGCTGAATCTAAGATATTTGGAGATTAGAATCATCAGACAGAAGTTATATTTATTCCATTGAAAGGTTTAGTGAAACAAGTCCTTTTTTGTTGCATACAGCACGTAACCAAGAGAACCCTTTAGAATTAATTCTGGTGTTTTCATCAAATTAACATTCCATTACCCTCCATAAACTTTAATCGGATTAATTTTAAGGATACATGCAGCTTTAATGAATTTGATTTGCATTGCCTCTTAGAAACTCTTTAAAGCACTCCTCTTTTGAGTTGTCTGGAAAGCTCTACAAAGGAACTTTCCTGTGCGTTTCGTTCTCACGTCCTTTTACTCATGTCATTATCTTCTTCACACTTCTCCCTCCCTACCTGTGGAAAGGAGTTTGCTTTTCACTGTGCACGGTTTTAGAAAGCAACATAAACAAAGTTACTGGCAGTATAATGGAAGAGTCTGCAGTAAAGAATTCCCCAAGTGGCCTCATTTACAGTAATCCTGGGCGGACAATAATCTGTACGAGGATGATGGTGAAACATTCAGAACGGGCAACTTTCTGGTTGGTTAATCTCCGGTTAATCGTGATTGGGGGAATCAGAAAACAGACGCCCTACTGCATCCTAGTAACGCCCCCAGTGTGTCCCTCCGCCAATCGGCTTACAGCCATTAATGCACACCTCAATAAATCATGTGGTTAAACGGATGTGCCACACTTTTAATCTAGGACGGTTCTTCTGCCGAATAACTAGCTGTCGATTTTTACCCTTTTGCATAGTTTCTAAGCTGACACTTGAAGTCTCGTGTCTGAATTTCCCTTGCCCCCTAATCAATGGATTCACAGCAAGGACCTCTGCGCAGACCTCCATGAACTCTCCTAACATCTGAAGGGCATACCACATCTGAACGACCATGTATCTGGAACACTCCTCATTAGACGGCTGATATATACCATTCACACCATCCTCCATGTGGAACTCAAGTTGATCAAGCTTTATTGTTCTGCCTCCTCCCTCAGCTGATGGCTGCCATGGGCAACAACGCCGCCAAGGCCAAGTATGAGCAGAAGGTGCCAGCCTTCTTCTACAGGCCCACCCACACAGACTGCAAGTATGTGTTTTACTATCGACGTGTTAGTAATAATAAGTACACTATGACCTAGAATACTTCTGCAGAGCAATAACTATGTTCTTTGTTCAGTGTGTGTGTGAAAAATATGTGTTCTGAAATATGCGAGAAGTGCTAATAACATTTTATAATATTGAGTGTGATAAGCGACACTAGGATGTTTGTACCAATGGTTTAAACATTTAATATATATTGATAATTGAAACAGATTGACTCCATTGTATATCGCTTAACTTTCTGTGTGTGTGTGTGTGTGTGTGTGTGTGTGTGTGTGTGTGTGTGTGTGTGTGTGTTTGAGTGAACAGCAGTATCCCTAAGATGACTAGGCAGATTATTACTATGCAGACCAACCATGCTTGTGTGGTGAGTCATGCTGCGTGTGTGTGTGTGGTGTGTGTGTATGGTGTGTGTGCACATCTAAATGCACAAGCTCACACAGATCTCACACACAATCACCTCTAACTGGTGTTTACCTACCATTTCCTACCAGCCCCCCAAAACATCCATCTTCTGTTTCAACATTATTGATAGAGAGATAACAGCATCGCAGGGGACTCGATATTGACTTGCTGTCATAAAATAATGTTATTCCACGGCACAGCCATCGAACGCTGCAGAGATATTGGGATACAAAGAGGGGGAGAGAGAGCAAAGCGTGGATCATGAGAGAGCCCTTGAAAAGCCAAGATAAAGAAAGAAAGTGTTGTGAACAAGAGACAGCGAGGGCGGTGGGGCAGAATGAAAAAGGGAGTGTGATTGTTGGCATGGTGACGCGCCGTTGCCGCTTAGGCGTTGTTCCGCCGCCATGGCAACCCGTCTAATGAACCGAATGAAGCTGGAGCGCCACAGAGGACGGCGACGCTGGTCTGGCGACGCTGGTCTGGCGACGGCGCTCACCGTGTCTCTGTTGGTCTCCCTGTGCTGCAGGCTGCTGAGGGAGCAGTGGATCAGAGCCAGGTACGAGAGGAACGAGTTCCAGATCATCGAGAAACAGGAGCCCTATTCGGCCGGTGAGCGGGCGCGCCCCTGTGCGAGTTGCACCGGGCATGAGAGCAAACACACACACACACACACACACACACACACACACACACACACACACACACACACGTAGGAAGTGGGGAAACCTGTGCATGCATTACGCACAGCATATGAAGGAAGGATTTTGTGCCCCTGTAAATAAAACAATGCACCTTTCTGCAAAACGTTCCTTTGGTAACATAAATATCTTTATTCATGAACATACAGTGGTGATTATTTGAAGTGCATGTATTCTCTGCCTTGTGTTCTCCATCAGTGTCACTGTCAATATCAGAATACTTGATAGATTTAATTTGAGTGAATCGTGTGTGTGTGTGTGTGTGTGTGTGTGTGTGTGTGTGTGTGTGTGTGTGTGTGTGTGTGTGTGTGTGTGTGTGTGTGTGTGTGTACAGTCTTGGCAAGAGTGTGTGTATTCTGTGTGTCGTGTGCACTGTACTGTGTAAGCTACCATGTCATCCTTTTACTGTAAAGCATTCTTTCTCGTATTGGATGCTGCTTATTGGCTGGTGATGACCTCATGTACTTACCATTTAGCTGAGTGGAGGACTGTGCACGTAAACACACACACACATATATAAATGCTTCAATTCTCCAGGGAGGTCTAGTGCGGTCAGTGATTCTCGATGCGTCAGAGTAGTTTGATGGTATTTCCCTATCCTTGTTCTTCCTTAAAGTGTGTGCATGCGTGATGTGGGATATTGAAGGTACCCCAGACTCCCTAGGGGTCAATGGCAGTATTGATCAAGAGTAGAGGAGGAAGGAAGGAGAAGAGCAAATGAGGGGAGGAGAGGATGGGATCGATCGATGAGGTAATGCCAGCGGGGGCGGAAGATGGATGTCTGAAATACAGAGACAGAGGGAGCGCTTCCTGGACCTGTCATCATGGGGCAGGAGAAAAAATGGACTGCTAGGGGGATGAGGAGTAGGAGAGAAGACAAGGCAAAGACATCGAAAGAGGAAAAGGCTAGGGCAGACACACAGTTAAAAGGGAGAATGTGAGAATGGAACAATGAATTGAGGGAGCAGAAGAGGCGAGGACGGAGAAGGATAACAAATGGATGGGAATAGAGAGAAGTAGACAGAGAAAGTATTTCTGTCTGCAACTTGTCAATGACTTCCCTCTCTTTGCTCCTCTACCTCTCTCTCTCTCTCTCTCTCTCTCTCTCTCTCTCTCTCTCTATCGTTCCCTATTGGTACTTGTGAATTATTTTCCTGCTAAGATATCACGTTGCACTGCACTCCTATCTTTTTTTGTGCCTCTCCTTCTGTTGTCCCTTTTAGCCTGACATCGTCCCCATACAGTAGTTGTCTTGTGCCTCTCCTTCTGTTGTCCCTTTTAGCCTGACATCTTCCCCATACAGTAGTTGTCTTGCGCCTCCTGCAGAAGGATTTTCCTTTTCATCCGACCCTGTTTCTCCTCCCTTTCTCTCTCCCCGTCTCCGGCCAGGGTACCGAGAGGGGTTTCTATGGAAACGGGGACGAGACAACGGGCAATTTCTCAGCCGAAAGTTCATCTTAACAGAGCGCGAGGGAGCACTCAAATATTTCAACAAGCAGGATGTATGGGTGACAAGGCATCGTTCACTTTCGGCATGCTGCTTTTTGCATTCATTTGCTATTAATATTACATTTATTCTGATATGCCTTTTTAAATATTCACTTTTCTCTCCCTCTTATGACCCATTTCTGTCAGTTCACTTGAACAAATTAAAACATCTAACAGATGTGGGTTTTGCCCATAAAAAATGAATCAAGTAAAATTCAAATCCACATATAGACCATCTCTGTGTGCGTGTGTATGTTTCCCCCAAGGCAAGGGATCCCAAAGCTGTAATGAAGATCGAGACCCTAAATGCCACGTTCCAGCCAGCCAAGATAGGCAACCCTTGTGGGCTACAGATAACCTACCTGAAAGACAACAGCACCAGGAATATATTTGTTTACCATGGCGATGCCAAGGTAAGCACACACACACGCACACATATACTCTCTGTATATACAAAGTAGACAGACACTCACTCTATTGAAGGGACTCACACACATAAACACACCACAATCTAGTCCACCCATTTAAGCAGATATACCCACACAGACGATCATGCACGCACCACACACGCAAACTCCTTCACAAAACACAATTCCTCACCGGCCCTCACACCGTGCCCCCCCCCCCCCCATTACCACCTTTCTTTTTATCTCTCTCTTTCACTCTCTCTCACTCTGATTTTAATTTTCATTTGTCATTAGAATGTGTAATAAATGATATGCATCACTGTAAAAAAAAAAAAGAGTGGCAAAGTATTACATTAGGGTAAATTACACTGCTCAAAAAAATGAAGGGAACACTTAAATCACACACTGGATCTCGATGAACAAAATATTCAAGTTGAAAATCTTCATTTATATTCATTGTGTAATTCTCTTAGAACAACATGACGTAAGAATTGTCAATGGAAACCAAACTCATCAACCTATTGAGGGCTGGATTGAAAATCAGTCCAAAACCCAAATCACAGGCTGATCCAACTTGCGTAAATTTCATCCCGACAACCCATAATGTGTCTCAGTCGTGTGTATGACTCCCATGTGCCTGTAGGCACTCCCAACAACGTTCTGGGCATGCTCCTGATGAGACACTGGATTGTGTCCTGGGGGATCTCCTCCCAGACCTGGACCAGGTCATCAGTGAGCTCGGTGGACAGTCTGTGGTGCTACTTGGTGGTATTGGATGCACCGATACATAACGTTCCAGAGGTGCTGAATTGGATTCAGATCTGGGGAACGTGAGGGCCAGTCAATGTAATCAATGCCGTTGTGATCTAGGAGCTGCCTACACACTGGGGCCACGTGAGGCCGGGCAATTGTCCTGCACCAGGAGGAACCCAGCGTAAGGTCTGACAATGGGTCTGAGGATTTCATCCCGGTACCTAACCGCAGTCAAGGTACCGTTGGCTAGCACGTGGAGGTTTGTGTGACCCTGCAAGGATATGCCCCCCCCCCCCCCCCCAAGACCATCACTGACCCACCAACACACCTGTTGTATTGGTTGATGTTGCAGGTAGCATAACGTTCGCCACGGTGTCTCCAGACTCCTTCATGTCGGTCACACGTGCTCAATGTGAACCTGTTGAAGAGAACGGGATGCCAATGGCGAAGCTGGCAACTCTGATGTTCTCTGGCAAGTGCCAATCGAGCTGCACGGTGTTGGACTGAGCACAGGTCCCACTAGAGGACGGGGGCCCTCATGCCACCCCCATGGAGTCTGTTTCGGACGGTTTGGTCAGAAACATGCACATGAGTGAACCGCTGGAGGTCATTTTGTAGGTCTCTGGCAGTGCTCCTCCTTTTCCTCCTCGCACCAAGGAGCAGATACCGGTCCTGCTGCTGGGTTGTTGCCCTTCTACGGCTCTGTCCAGCTCTCCTCGTGTAATGGCCCGTCTCCTGGTATCTCCTCCACACTCTGGAGACTGTGCTGGGAGAAACAGCAAACCTTCTTGCGACAGCTCGTATGCATGTGCTATACTGGGGGAGCTGGACTACCTGTGCAGCCTGAGTGGGCTGCAGCTACCGCCTCATGCTACCAGAAGTGACAAGAGCACTAGCCAAATGTAAAACCTTAGTAAAATCAGTCACAAAGGATAAGGAGAGAGAAATGTTCCGTGGCCACCACCTGCAAACCCATTCCCTTTCTGGGGTTTGTCTTGCTGTTGCCTCACCTGTCCACCTGTTGTCGCTTTCTTTTGCACCAAAACAGGTGTATTTCATTCACAATCACTTATGCTTCCTAACTGGACAGGTTGAGGTTGAGGAGTGCATTTTCTTCTCTCGCGTACTATTTTCTCTCTCGGAGCTGGGGCCTTGGTGCTGAGCACCATATCATCAAAACACTCTGTTACTGCTCTGCTGAGATTTACAGGGAAATGAGAGCGGTGGGAGAGACAGAGAGGAATAAAGATAGATGATGGAGCAAGGGTGCTTGTGGTAATGGAAAATAGATTGCTGCCCCCTCTGCTGGCCAGTCTCGATGAGAGCAGCGCTTTGTAAAGATTGATCACCAATGGGTTTGCATCCAGTCAAGCTCCAGTGACAGTGTTATAGCTACTGGGGCAGTAGAAAATAGCTGTCATATATGTCCTTGATCCATGTAGCATAACCGGCTTCGGTTGATGTCACCTGAGGTCACCTGTGCCCCTCTGACAGGAAGTGATATTGCCCAGTGTTTTCCTCGACAGGAAATGGTGGACTGGTTTAACGCCATCCGGGCAGCCCGGTTCCACTACCTGCAGGTGGCCTTTCCAGGGGCCAGCGACGAGGAGGTGAGCATGCATAGGTTTAACGGAATTGATGCAATGATATTGTGGCCATTTTCAGTACCGTGCCACCATTTCATTAAGACTTTGAAAAATAGGACTCTGTCACACCTATTTGCTGTAATGTTTCTTGCTCTCCAGCTAGTACCCAAACTGACACGCAACTTCATGAAAGAGGGCTTTATGGAGAAAACAGGACCTAAGGTAAACATCTTGAATCATTTTTTTCCATAGAACATAACTGCCATAATCGCTTTTTGGTGATGTTATTCCCTCTTTGCTTTCTCCCTCTCTCTCTTGCTCTTTCAATCTCTCTAAATCTCTCTCTTAATCTTTATCTCTCTTCTTCCCCATCTCTCGTTTGGCCCGCAGCACACAGAAGGGTTCAAGAAGAGGTGGTTCACTATGGACGACAGGAGGCTCATGTATTTCAAAGACCCTCTGGTGAGCAGATGCCGTTTCTCCCTGAAAAGGGCGATCTTTCAAAGAGTGTTAATCTCTCTCTCTCTCTCTTTCGCGCTCTCTCTCTCTCACTTTCTCTCCCTCTCAATTCATTTTGAATTTATTCTCCAATGCTTTATATGTAAGCGAGAGGAAGCAGTGAGGGGCGCCCAAACTGTCTCACAATCTAAGCAAGGGCGATCGATGAATTGAGAAAGTGTAGAGCAGAGGAAAACTACCTGGGAGGAATTGTGGGGAATGGAAGCCGCAAGAATCAGCTTTATGGTTAGGACTATGATGTGCTGCCAACAACTACAAATCTCAGCCAATGGGTAGGTGAGAATCCAACATGGCCCCTGTGTGGGGGGACAGCAAAACTCAGACACATAATGTCTGGGTGCAAGACCAGCCTTACTCAAGGAAGATATACCTGACGCCACAAACAGTTACTAAAGTGCTTGGCGGCAGCAATAGAGCATAGGCGGTCAATAGTTAACGCCTTTCCCAGTAGACCAGGGGGCGACGCACAGCACATACGCTTTGTTAAGGAGGGAGTGCCTGGAGGGAAGTTATTTGGGACAAAGCAAAGCTCAGGGCAGCTAAAGAAAGCCTGTGATTGGAAAATGCTAGCAGACATCGGCCAACAATTGAGAGTCCCATCAGACACTGCACCAACCAACTTAAGACCAGACCTACTACTTTGGACCTACTTTGTAGAACTAACCGTCCCGTGGGAAGAAGCGATAGACAAGTCTTAGGAAAGAAAAAAACTCTGCTATAGCGAACCAGCAGCCGAGGCACAACAGCGAGGCTGGAGAACAAAGGTGTGTCCTGTGGAAGGTGGATGCCGTGGATTTGTGGCAATATCAACAACCAAATACTTAAGGAAATTAGGATCTGCGGCAAAGAATTGAGCCAAACTATAAAAGCTGTATCGGATATAGCAGAAAGTAGTAACCAGTGGCTGTGGCTGGAAAGGAAGGATCCAGTATGGGGGCAAAAGTAAAGAACGTCATGTAAAAATAAAGGGAAAAAAAGTTATCTCAGGGCTAAGGTATAAAGGTAAGCTTTCCTGCTGAGCGTGACTTTACCAAGCCTTCAGGAATAGAGTAGGGACAGAGTTATTTTTCAGGTGACGGTAAGTATCCCTGCACAGCGGGCTCAAGCGCCTGCAGGGTCAGGGATAGAGCAGGGATATCACACAGCTTAATAAATAGGTTTTGTTAGTTTATTTTTTATCTGGTCGTTCTAAATATTGTTTTTTCTTGAGTGCTCAACGTGGTTTTAAGGCATAATGGGTATTATAACACCGTATCCTATGTATTATGAAATTGGCACCACTGTCAAAAACGTATCAACGTTGAACTCAATTAATGAGCTGTATGTGATACAATAATTATAATTATGCAATTGATATACATGGCAAGAAAAACATTTGGATGAAATATAAAAAAAGAATACATTTATAATACCGTCCTCCTTTTGTTTCTCTCTGGCTTGCTGTTTTTCCAATCCTCTGTCTTACCTAGGATGCGTTTGCTCGTGGCGAGGTTTTCATTGGCAGCAAGGAGAACAGTTACACCGTGCTCTCCGGCCTACCCCCCTCTACCCAGGGCTGCCGCTGGAACCATGGGATCACCATAGTAACGCCTGACCGGAAGTTCCTATTTGCCTGTGAGACCGAGGCAGAGCAGAAGGATTGGATAAGCGCCTTCCAGAGGGTCATCAACCGTCCAATGAGACCTCAGGAATATGCAGGTAGGCCCAACTTTTGCTGGTTCTGATTAAAAACGGAAGACAATCTGTATGGCAGCGCTTGGACCCCATTGATTTTTAGCACAGCTTTAGTGTGTATGTGATGCCTTACTTACTTTCGTCAAACAAAGGTTCTGCATCCATATAGCGATCGATCTGCATTCCTCGAAACCAGCATTGTTAAGCAAGGCCCTCTTCTGATGTCTATTTAATGTGACGCTGACCCTCACTGGTATTCCACGTTGATGCCGCATGCACTTTTTGAATGCGCCGTGTTGCCCTTGCAGAGCTGAGCCGGCATCAGAAGCACTGCACTGCAGTGGTGATGATGCCGTTGTATTGCAGTGGTGATGATGCCGTTGCACTGCAGTGGTGATGATGCCGTTGTATTGCAGTGGTGATGATGCCGTTGCATTGCAGTGGTGATGATGCCGTTGTATTGCAGTGGTGATGATGCCGTTGTATTGCAGTGGTGATGATGCCGTTGCACTGCAGTGGTGATGATGCCGTTGTATTGCAGTGGTGATGATGCCGTTGCATTGCAGTGTTCCTCATTACGTTTTTATTTCTTCTTCTCCCCCGGTTCTCTTTGCAGTGGAGGCTCATTTCAAACACAAGCCTTAAAAGCCTACAGCCCCTTTCCCGCTGAACAGTTGTCAAGGAATCAGACTGGCTTTGTCTTGGGACCCCACTGAAAAGTCAAAGACTATGGGGTTTTACTGGGGATGAAAAAAAGAAGATAAATGGACTTGAAACGAATTATGGAGAGAGTGAAGAAGAAGTTAGGGCCTGCAGTTGACGTGTCCGTGTCCTAAGTTCAAACAGGACTCAGCCCTCCATCAGGTCCGAGTTCAAGGGCCTCGGGGGTCAGATGAAGGGAAACATCACTGCTGCTGACTCCCTGTACGACGTCACCTCAGACACCCGCCACTCTGTTCTCCCGGCCACTTGGACTCACCCGATGCACCCCTGCTCTTAGTGTTGTGAATGGTTGCTCCCTACCTGTTGTAATCTATTGTAATTATGTAATCTACTCAGAAGTCATTTCGCTGTGCAACTTGTAGACACTGCAGTGTGGCGTAGCTTAAAAAGCAAAGAGTGGGAGTCCAAGGCATGCACTTACACCCTTCATGTAGCTAGTTTATTGTTGGCGGGCAAAAAAATCGACATATGTCACACTGCAGAATCTACCTTTAATGTGAACAATACCCTCATTTTTTGAATGTACAGTTTGTTGAGTTTACTGACAACAACAGTGGCTTATGTGAGCTTGTGAAGTTTTCTCTCCTTTTTTTTCTTTTTTTCCTCAGTACTGGGGCAACGAAAGCGCTGTTGTTCTTGTTTTTGAATCGGCTTCAACTGAATCTTTAAGGTGCTCAACTACAACAGATATGCATATAAACAAACTACCGGGAATCAAGAATCAGAAACTGCTGGATTATCTCTTTATTTGAGTCTGGTCAGGGTTGTAATGCAACATGATTGTAATTTATTTAATATCATTCTTTTATTTTCTTTTTCATCGGTTTTGTATTAATTGTTGTGTTGATCATTTGATCACAGCATTGTTCCATTTTCCAAAATGCTAATGTGAATACAGGCAAACTTGAACATACCTTACACTCTGCGTTGTAATTTGTTCTCTCAGAATAACATCACACTTTAACAAAGCCACCTGTTAGTCTTGCTTTCTATTGACCAGCAGAGGGTGCTAGTGCTCCCAAATAACTTTCTAGACAATCATCCAGACTAGAGCTTTCTCAAGAAAAAAAAGGTCCAAGTGACTTCAGTCACCTTGGAGTGTAAACATTGCCTTTGAGCATTGTCTGCTGGAGCATGAGGGAACGCACCATTCTGCCCTCGTGGACAGATGTACTTAACAGGTATGAATGGACGACAGTGTGCGATTAACAGGGGCTCTACCATGATATGATTTTCACACTCTTTATTGTGGGCGAGTTGTTACCATCCGAGTGTATTTGGTATATGCGCGTGTGTGGCCTGGGCCAATCACAGTGACTGTCACATCTCCTGATGTATCTGCATGCTACTCTCCACACACACACACACACACACACACCCACACACACACAGACAAATGCAGAGCGTCAGCCGTCTGGCTCCAGGTCCCAGTGACACTGTGGGTAAGTCAATGTTGGTTCTGTCTGGCCGTGTGTTGTGATTGGCGACCGGGCGAAGAGGGTGAACTCCTTAGACAGTGTCCCAGTGAGACTCAGCAGGCCGGCTTAGACCCACACAGGAAGTCTTTAAAACAGGGTGAGACCTACCCTTACCAAAAAGAAGTTTATTCAAGTGTATTCTGTGTACTTTTTATACACTTATCAGGGCTATTCTTAATAAAATTATCCTTACTTGACTAATACTGAGTATACAGAAAAGTCTAAGTATAATTGGCCTATACTTGAATCTTTTGATCGAGATATACTTAAGAAAAGTGTAATGAAGTATTCGTGCCTTATACTGACAGTTTAAGTATACTTCGCTTGCAGCAGTGCTTACTTTTTTTAATGTCGTAGTAGCCTATCAAATAGGTTTTTCACACATTGAGGTGTAGTACTAGGTCTACCATCTTATAAACTTACATGTTGAAGTTTGTAATAACAGGTCAGTTTGGGGTGAAATAGCTTAGAGTAAATAGTGCATGGGTGGAACTGAACCTGATCTTTTATGTACAGAGTGTTATTCCAATTAATTGAAATATTACTAAATCCAGCAACGCAGCTGTCCCTACGAGTTCCCAGAGTAAATATGTTAAATGAACTTTCACTACCAATTCTTCCCCTGCTTCTACCCATGTCCCTTTTAATTATTCCTCCGCACTCTGGAGACTGGGCTGGGAGAAACAGCAAACCTTCTTGCGATGGCACATATGGATGTGCCATCCTGGGGGAGCTGGACTATCTGTCCAACCTGAGTGGACTGCAGGCGGTGAGCTGGTGGGTGTTTCTGATTCATTTGAATGGCAGTCGAGAGGTGGTGCAACAAGCAAGTATAATGGCTTATCATTCTTATCTGTCAAAGTCAGATAATAAAATCTATAAAACGATAGCCCCACCATATTTATTAATACCTACTGTACATTATTTGTTGTGGGATCTTGCAAAAAGAACCCCATAAATTTGAACAGGTTGGCAAACGTAACGTTAGCTATATCTATGTAGGTTACATATAGGCCTACACATACCCACCATGAAATCCAACACTCCCTGCGACCTTCCTCCAAGCTGCATTTTATAGGTTTCGGTCACGATCACCACGCAATGTCAAATCATAAAGTACAAGGAATTGGGACACCGCAATTATACGGTTTTCCTCCATAATTCTCTCCAGGGGCGGTTCCAGGACCTGAAGACATTGAGGGCTTCAGCCCAGAGTCACAGCCACTCGAGGCGTCCGGGGGCGTGCTCCATTGGGAGCAAGAGCGTAGGAGTGAGTTTGACATTGGGGGCGGACACATTTGTAAAGGTCCGTTTTTTGTGTGTGCTCGCAAACCCGTTCTTGTTGTTATAATCGTTGTTCTGACATTATCACGTTACCTGACGTTGACAGTGCAAATAATATAGCCTAACGCACAGCTGCAGCACAGCAAATGTATTGGCTGACTATACTGGCTAATAATATATTGACCAACTGTACTTGCAATAGTTGCAATGACCAATGACCAAGGACGTGCTGCGACTGAAACGATGTGTGGGACTTTGAGACAGAGGTTGTGTATGCGAGCGCCTCTATGGCGTGAGGCAAAACATTTTGCCAGTTATTTTAACACTAACACAGTTTTTGTGGACTGGGAGAGTTCTCAAACTTCCCGATGGCCAATCCGCCCCTGCAAGGAGGGCAACAACAATCGCAAACAATAAGGCACACATTGCACAGCTATAGGCTGTTTCCGGGTGGTTAGAAATTTTGTTTTAAAAATCCCACACATTTAAATGCAAGCCTTGGTTACTTTAACCACTGCCAGATAATATTAAGTTCCCAAACAGTTTAGTAAACTGCACACACCTGGAACTTTCATTGGCTTCTTTTTTTTTTTACTTTGAAATGTCCATGATGATCAATCGGCAAATTGCTGTTTGTCTATTATTTTGTCTTCTCATCCAACTCACTCAGAATCAAATTCCCTCAAGTTAAACATCAACAAGATAGTTTGTGCGCGCGTCCTGGTAGCACTAGCAGGGGCCAAGGGGAGGAATTATGTGAAGGTGAAGTTGAGGAAGAAAGGGAGCAGTCGGAGCTTATTTTCAAATTGGAGTGAATTGAAAAACGATATGTGTAATGAATTGTGATGATAATTTTGACTGATAAGTCCTGACATCCATGCTTCTCTCCATCAAGTTTGTTGAGATGTAGAAGAGCGAAAAGACAGTAAATACCTGATTGATTAGGGGACCCCCATTCCTAATTATGGGCTAACTATACTATATAGCCTGCTGCCTCCCGACCATACCACTTGTCCATGCAGTTTGCGCACAGAGGAGAGAAAAAAACTAAAACGCGCATAGTCCAATACACACGTCTATCATTCTGTAGCCAATGACAGTTATAATCAAAGGTCATTGTCTAATCGCCTCTAATTTTGTGACATTGGTTACGCCTACCCCTGAGATGGACGATCGCAGATCATGATTGGACAACGATGATTCAAAACATTGATGTATGTAGTAGCTACATCAAATATCTCCTCATCTGGTGAAACGATTCAAAGTATTACTTCCCCGTGAACGGTGTAGAGCCTCAGATGAACATCTGTATGACAACGTAAATGCATTAGCCAGTCAGTACGATAGTGATTTGTCAGCAGTTTGCCACACAGTTGTTGTCTTTGAGAAACGCGCTGCAACCCGCGTTAAAGGAAATTGAGCACCGCTCAGTAAAAGACATGCTCTATTTATTAAGCACCAGTCCATCCTGCCAAGTGTCTCGTCTCGTCTGTCGTTGCTACAGCACAGAAATAGTTTTTAACAATACCCGTAACTGTTGCCACAGCTGAGCGATCTTTTTCCAAACTCAAAATAATTAAGACTTACGTAAGAAGCACTATGTCGCAAGAGAGACTATCTGGACTGTCAAATCTCAGTATCGAGAGTCATCGTGCGCGAAATCTCGATTGGACATAATTCGGGACTTTCAGCAGACGCGCTAGAATTATGTAAATAAATTAGACCATTCAGATCTATTTTATTTGCTTTCACGTGCCCATCAGAAAGACTTCGTTAGCTAACATGATATATCATTTTCAATGTTGTTTCCAGTTATTTCTTTGTTAATAAAAAAAGCGTGTTGCTACTGTCATTATAGCCTACAATATATGGAATGTGAAAAGCTACGTGTTAGTTTTAATCAGAGGCGTCATGCCCATGGGGGGGCATAACTTCACTAATGTGAAGTTATGATAATTTTATATTATGAATCAAACTTCTTCGAATTATGTCACAGATCATATATCACACACCCCATTTCCCTATGGCGTTGGTTTCTTAAAAAATGTACAGGGTGAAATTGGTTCGCCACAGCAGGAACGCGCGCACACAGCACTCTGTTTGTGACTCAATGCGATAGATTTAATCAACAGTTTAACTATGAATTGCTGAAGTGGTTAGTTGAACATCAATCCGTTTTTCTAACGTGTGAAAATGAAATGCAATTAGTTATACACACTTGCATTTGAGAAATATTCACAGTTTGCTTTGTAACATTCCTCAATCCAGTTGTTTAGCCTTCTGGCTCTCTTTGCTAGTCACCCTATTTAAGAAAGGTCTCGACTTTTGTAGATCTGTCAAAAGGTTTGTCAACGTACATTGACCAAATCGGTCTTAAATAAAAGCTCCAGGTCTCAGGTTTATCATACAAAAAACTAATATTCTCTAGGGCATTGAACAGTTTTTTGCTATGAATGTTTTTTTAATGAATGTTTGACTGACGCACCCCCGCGTCTTTCAGTTCCTATTGGTAAATGAGAGCTGTGTGAATCATATGGCAGTGAGTTGATAGATTTGACCACATCTATCACAGATTATAGTTAGCAAAACACTGGATTCCATTTCATATGTCCTGGTCAATATGCAGAGGAAATATAAAAATATAAACGACAGAAAGCCAAGCCCTTCATCAGTCAGGAGGTTGTTAGTGCAAGAGGTAGGTTATCGTATAGGTGAGATTTTTCCTTGGAAAAAATGGAAATGTGTTCAGATTTACTGGAAAGAATTGTTCCCTCTTTCGCACCATTTCAGACCAATCAAAGTATGATCAGGCAGTTCAAGTTGCTAACCTGTGTGAAGCAGGTGAAGATGAGGTGCCAGTCAAAAGTTTGGACACACGTTCCCATTCAAGTGAATTGTGTGTGTGACTTTTGATTGGGACTGTAAGTGAATAGCCACTGATCATTCTGACAATAACAACATGATGAATCCAAGTGAACTTGGAGAGAGTTCGGGATTCCACATCACCGGACTCTCATTGTGTGACACTCATTAAAGATGATGATGGATCTTTCAAGGAGGCTGAGCAGTTTGGAAAATAGAGTAACTACTGCTCAGTCTGAGCTTTTAATGGAGCAGACATTGCTACGTGATGTCAACACAGGCTCCTCTGTACTCGTGCTGCTTCCTAAAATACAGCTATTACCATGTTTGCAGGTTCCTTTCATCTGTGACTTTATTTTCTATGTTCTCTAAAATTAAATCTTATGTGTGTTTATGCCCCCTAAAATTTTGGAGTGAAACAGACAAGATTTAGCCCTTTCAAGAAAGTGGCATCATTGTAGAAGCTAGTGTAGAGCTGAGTGAATAAGTGTGTGTTATTTTCAATAACATAATAGCACTGATTGATGATTGATGTGGAAATTTGTAAATACATATAAGTGTAGTGGGAGATTACTGAGCAACACAAATTTATTTAGTCTTTAAAATAAAATCTCCCCAAAGTTGTTGAATATATATGTCAAATTGAAGAAAACTGGATTATTATTTTCTTTCTTTTTCTGGGGAAGGACCCCCCACTCTAATTTACCCCCCCCCCCCCCCCCCCCCCCCCCCCCACACACACACACACACACACACACACACACAATTTTGGCTTGCACGACGCCCCTGGTTTTAATACAGGAGGGAGGGGCCTGGTGTCTCGACCTTTCAGGGGAGCCACACACATCTTCGCCACGCCAGTGCATAGAATTATTGAATATCATGCACAGAAATAAAATTGCAGATCTAGTCCAGGAATATTACATGTGTAGGGACAGGAACTACAGTGAGTGTGCACGTATTTTTACAAATGGGTCAAAGGATCCAATAGCAGAGTCAACAGGGGTGGTAGTGTTGATTCCCAGGCACCAGACCACAATCAGTAAAAGAACAACAGATGGTTTGAGTGTATATGTTGTTCAACTAATAGCAATTCTGTTACGATTAAAGATGTAGTTCAAGAGAATTGTGAAAAAATTCAAGAATTTGAATAAGAACACAAAATAATGCCAACCTCCTGAGTCTGTCATCTCTCCTGTCCCTCTCAAGGGCCCCTCCCACACATGCCCACCTGCAAAAACTCTCCTGATTGGTTAGGATCAGGCGGGCGTCCCTAGATTTTTTTTAAAGCTGCATACAGGGCCCAGGTGCTCATATAGATCGCACCTTCTCTCTGAGCATTTGACTTAATGATATCCTCCAGGAGGTCTGTAATAAACGTAAAAAAAAATGTATTTATAAAAAAAAAAAAAACGTATTGGCTAGAAATTCTAACTTACATACTGCAGCTTTAAAGTGGGTGGAAGAGAGGCCTGTAAATAATATACTAATCTGTAGTGACTCTGTGTCAGCATTAGCAAGCATGAAATCAGGATCAGGCCATACTCATCAAGATATAATACATGAGGTATTGTTGACTAATTACTAAAGGGCAGTCAGACAAGGGAAAAACATAAAGTTCATGTGGGTACCAGCCTATTCAGGAGTTCCAGGAAATGAAAAAGCAGACAAATTGACAAAGGAGGCAGTCAGGAGAGAATATGTGGACATTTAAAAATCCGAGGGGAAAAGTATAGCATGGAGGGGAGTAATCAAACAGTGGCAGCAACATTGGGATAGTACAACAAAAGGAAGACCTTTACAAAGAATACAAGGGAAAGTAGTAGTGACAAGAAATAGTGGGGCCAATAGAAAAGAGCAAGTCAGCAGATCAGCAGATTAAGAATTTGTCACAACGATTTCAGTAGCACATGATTTATCATAGGGAAAAATATAAATGGTCAGTGCAATGTGTGTCAGGAAACTGAGACGGTGGAACATGTTCTGATGTCATGCAGAAGGTATGGAGAACAAAGAAGGGCGATGTTTGAAGGGTCACAGAGAATAGGGGTGGAGGCAAGGTGCAAAGAGCTGCTGGAGAGTGGGGACACTATGGGGGGAAGGAAGTTGTTTTTGTCAAAACAACTGGACTAATCACAAGAATCTAAAACACCCGGGAGAGGACCAGAAACAGAGGGAGGCGGTAATGCAACATATTGCATGCAAACCACACCACCACAGAAGAAAGAGATCCTGTAGGGACAAAGGCAGCGTTTCATCAGTTGTTCCACTTCCCCTCAGCCCTTGGTTACGTAACAGCAAACGTTGCACGGAGGCCACTTGGAGAAGAGAGGGAAAGTGGGCGGGGGAGGAGCAGGGATTTAAATGGAACGCACCTGCCCTTGTACACTTCCAGTCTAAACTATCCAATTGACTACCATTGTAGACTGAGCTTAGTGCATTGTGGGCGATATACACCTCCGGACCATGGTTGTTCACTCGTTCCCTCAGCCCTCCGAGGGTGGATCTCACCAAGTTCACTGCAGGTTTCCAGACAAATAGAACAACACTTATGATGGCGGGGGGGATTCCCCCAAGGGCAAGCGCAGAGGGGAAGTCAACGAAGGCATGTTGAACAACTAATGAAACGCTGCCAAAATCTCTCTCCTACCTGATTCTACTAATAAAGGGATTTGCTACCCCTGGCAAATTAATACTCCAACCACTAAAGCATATTTCAAGTATAAGAAAGCTTACCCAAATGGAAACCTATGCTGTTAAGTTCACTTAAACAAAACGTACTAGTATACTTGCAGTATAAAAACTATTAAGCTAGTAGTTTACTGAGAGTATACTTAAAAGTGCACTTTCATAACAAAAAGGATAAAAGTATATAACTAGTAAACTAACAGTATACCTATAAGTTCACTTGTACTATAGTTCACAGTGTATTTGTAGTACAAAATAAAACTTCAATGTAAACTAGTTGTACTCAGTTTACTACTCTTACACTTAAAGTATCCTTAAAAGTATACTTTTACTTTTATACGCTACAAGGTGGGCCGATTTAGTCCCAAGAAGTAAAGCATACTTGAAACTTGAAGTTGACTTCTTATTGGCAAGGGTTGTGGCCTCAGGCTGGGGCACTGGAGAATGCCACTCTGACAAGAATCCCAATCCTTACGCACCTTAACGTTTTTAATTCCAACATCTACGGTATGATTCTATATTTAGGGTAGACGGACTTTCCCCTGCTTGTAAAAAATATTGTAATTGAACAAACTAAGCTATTGTCTGCACCGCATAGAGAAGTCTTTAACTTCTACTACTGCCATGGTATTTGAGTAGACTTGGACAGAAAACAATGGCAGACCTAAGTTTAGTTCATTTGGTTGCTGACTGCCCAGGCTGCTGCATTAAAAAGTGAGTCCAATTGTGCATATACAAAATAAAGCATTTATTAATTGTGCTAAATTGTACAGTCTTTAAAATGTAATGATATTGCAACAAATAGAGATTTTATATTGATAAACAAGTGAAGACAAAGACATAAGTACAATTGTATCACTTGTAAAGCCAGCATACAAGTAACCAAATGAATACATATCAGGAATTGAAAGTTAGTGAGTTGATGAACTTGAGCCACCTCTGGGCAGTCTGTCAACAGAATTTATCTTTCATTCCTTGTCTCACTCGTAAACGTATAGAGTATTTTCATCTATACAGATTCTTATTTCTATAAAGGACGGTCCAAACTCGGAGGGACAAACGAAATGTCCAATTTCTCAAAATGTCCAATCCAGAAACGATGTGCCCTCATATCTTAATGTAGGCAGCAGATGGAGCAGGAACAACACCCGCTCAGCTGTTGCGTCTGTCTAAATCTCCTGGAGACGGTCTCACTGACTTCCTCCCACCCTGAAATCAGTTAATCCCCCTCAGCAGGAGCATTCAGCGGGAGCAGCTGTTGGACTCTGACCGATCTGACAGGCCGGCTAGGAGAGGGAAGATGATCGTAGGATGTGATCGTGTCCAGTTAGAAATCCACAACGAAGTCTGGCGTTGTGCAAACTGGGGATGGGGGCTGTGTGGTCAGATGGGGGCTGTGTGGTCAGATGGGGGCTGTGTGGTCAGATTAGTCGTCTTGTTGGAGTTTTAATCTCAAACTCAAAACAAATGGGCAGTGTTTAACAACTCAAGAAATTCACTGGGGTGCTTCGATAGAGAATGTAACCTATGAAAAGTGTTAAGGCCTGGTTTTATGATTATAAATGATAGTAATAGGTTCTCAGGGCACATGTTTGGTTACGTAAGTCTATCTATTCTTCATGTTTCCTTCTAGATAAATAACGTGTGATAACGAGGGTTCTTGATTGGGAAAGCAGGAACTCTTCACATCAGGAATAGTCCACTAGTTTACTCCAAAACCTAAACCCAAACTCTGCGATTAAAAAAACAAAAAATGTTTTTGAACAGTTGAAAGGAGTACTGCAGGGTCTACTCTAAATCCAACTACTCCAAACGAAGCTCCTCCGCTAAGGGCGGTTGAGGGTGGGGTAGAAGGGCTGCTCCCAGGTGGTGCTAGGACTGAGTGGAGGCGCCATGGCCAGGCTGTTTATCAGCTGTGTGGTGTAGGGCCGGTGTGGGGAGTGGAAGTAGGGGTATGGGTACAAACTAGCAGGGTATCCAGAATAGGCGCTGTAGTAGCTTGGACACTGGAGGTCGGTGTAGTCGCTCTGAGGGACGGGGGAGTTGGAGGAGGAAGGGACGGAGGTGGAGCACAAGCCCGTCCCTAGTAAGGCGTACCCAGGGGGGGGTGGGGGTGGAGGGGATGTGGAGGAAGAACAGCGGGGGGAATGGCTGCTGTAGTGGCCAGGACTCATCTGTTCTGTTTTGATGTGAGGCTTCTGATGGTTACTGTTGTCATCACCAGCAGAGGACGAGGAGGGTCCGTCTCGGACGGCTGCTCCAGCTTTAGGGGCCCAGGGTGGGACACTGTGAGAAGGAGACTGGGTAAAGGAGCCAGAGGGGGGGACAGGCACAGGCACCTGTTCTGGCTGTGGTAAGGGGGCGGAGCCGTGGCCATTGAGAGGCAGGTATTGGTCAAACTCATGCACGTCAAAGGGATCCATGGTGCCTATGACATCAGTGCTGAGCTCGGAGATGTCCACATTACTGAAGTCAATGTTATGGCGTCCAGCCGTGGGTCCGGCTGTGGTTCCCACGTTGTCCACAGGCTGCCGTCCCTCGGTTTTCACCGCAGGATGAAGCTCCGTTTTAGGGGTGGTTGGGGGTGTTAGGGGGCCAAGAGGCTGCCCTTGATGACAAATCAAACACATAATGATTTACTTTGGTTACTTAAATTGTATGTTACAAACAGCATTGCACTAATAACAACTATTGGAAAATAATACTTTTGTATTGCGTATGTTTTTGAAAATAAATTCCTCTAGACCGGTCCCCTCACCTCTGCAAACTAGATGGTGGTAATGGTGTCCATGCTCCATGCTAGCCAGCCCACCCATGCCTTGTTCATTCATGTAGATGTGGCCCTGGTGGCCTAGGTGCTGGTGCTGTTCATTGCCCTGATTAGCTCCAGTGTCCAGGTCCTGTCCTGGCTTGGGGCTCTTGCGTCTCCGCGGCTGGTACTTGTAGTCTGGGTAGTCTTTCTTGTGCTGCACCCTCAGTCTCTCAGCCTCCTCCACAAATGGACGTTTCTCACTCTCTGAGAGCAGGCTGTGGATGTTAAGATCAACTAATGTTAATATGTAGATGCCCAGCCCAACACTTCCTCTTAATTTGGAAAAGTAAATTTGAGGGGATAGTGGTACACGAACTGACTGTGAAATAATGCCATTATTAAAAAATAAACATTGGCATGTTTAATCTTAAGTCCTCTTAAATACTGTATTATGCAAAAGTGAACTCCACGAAATTCTTATCACATAGTAACATCTTGCATGTTATCCACATTTTCATAGCATGGCTAAACTGACCGCCAAAGTTTTCCCAGGGTCTTGCTGAGCTCTGCATTGTGAAGGTGCGGGTATTGATCGGCAAGTTTTCTGCGCGCAGCCTGCGCCCACACCATAAACGCGTTCATAGGCCGTTTTACGTGGGGTTTGTTTTTCAATGACCTGTTACCTCGAGTTGGCATCGGTACTAGAGACCAGTCATAACCATCCAGGACTTGCGACACAGCCTTTCGTATGCAAGCGGGGAACCGATCATCTTGTTGTTCTCTGCCTGGTTTGGGAGTAATCTCGAGCGAGAGTGCTGGTTCACGTCCATAGGAGATGGTCGGAGAGAACGGAGTATCGGAATCCGAGTCCTCTTGAGACATGGAGCTTAATGTCCTCGCAGGACTGCATGAGTGATCGGGGTTTTTGTTCATGGTCAATACAAATGTTTTTGATGTAAGGTAGCTAGATATTATACTAATGCGCAATGTACGCACAATCACAAATTAACGATTCCAAATTATCAATCGTACCTGTTGGCTTCCATCAGTGCCTCATCCATTCCTATCCAGGCTATACATTACTTTCCATAACTTTGGTTTACAGGTCACACAGTTCGGTACACTAAGACATTTTCTGTGCGTAAAGGGAGTTTTGTTCAGGTTGTGCTATATCGCATCCTACCACTTTTCTCCTCCCCCACGGATTATTGGTTTTGCCAGAGTTCCTCCCTCTTGAAATGCAGCCTAAAGGAAACACAAACCGCACAAAAAGTAGCAAGCTAAGATATGTAAGAGAGCCATGAATAATTTTAACGGATTTGAAAACAAACAAACAAACAAAAAAACATTCGTATATTGATGAATATAATGTTTGTTTGCTCATTCAATGAATAAAGTAGTCATAATTAAGCTAAAAGTACCCCATGGCCAAGGCTGCGAATTAGCCGCAGACATGACATCTTTGCTGGCCCGTCCTGTACCTGCCTTTTCTCCTGGCTCCCGTTAAGGTGGAAGAATTTCCGATTGAACATCTGGGCAGCCCTATCGTAGTCCAACATCCACCTAGCTTGGAAAACACGTCGGCGTCTTAAACCTCTGGCTTTACTCAATTTGCAAGACGCTTTTTATGGGAACTTTTGATTAAACTGAATGCTAAATGACTGTAGCATAAAATAATAAGTCAAAGTAGCTTTATTGTCAATTTCTTCACATGTCGAGACATACAAAGGAATCGAAAAGACGTTTCCCACACTCTTGCGGTGAACATATAAAGTGCACATTCAAAACACAGATAAGACATATATACTAAAGCTAAAAGATGGCCAATAAAATTATATATACAAAATATGCAGAAATGTATAGTCTACGATGTATTGCTAGGGGTAGCAGCATATGTTACTGTAAGTTTGGTTGTAGTATGTATAAGTTATGTATAAGTTAGGTTAGCAGCATAAGTTGATGTATGTATAAGTTATGGTTGTGGTAGTGCAGTACTACCAGTGCAAAACGGCAATATGTTAAAGGCAGCAAAAACATCCAGTATGATGTGTACAGGCAGACAGTGCAAGAAATAAGAATAGATTAGAAATAATAATTAGAAATAAGGGCGATTTTCTAAGTGTAGTTGCAGAGATACAGGATTGTTTTTCTATACGGTATACTTTTCCGAATACGAATAGAGTAAAATAAATAAGGACAAACAAATCTACATTTCACAAAACAGAAAGTTTAAATCTTGACCATTCACGATAAAAAAAAAAGCCTGTTAGAAACAACCAATCAAATGACGCGTTGTGTTGTTGGATTGAAGCTAGACCTATGCAAAACAATTAACAATTTTTTTTTATTCATTTTGATGGTATTATAATTTTTGTATAAATACTTATAGGGCTTATGATTTAGATGCAGTTTGTTAATTAGAAATTATAAAAAAAACAAAAACACTTCAGATGTTACGTTTAACTTTCTAATCACGTGACGTTAGGTCATTGCAATCATGGCGACTCCCTGGAAAAGTCCAGAGAGCGCAGAGAGCACTCTGAGAAGAAGACGTGTAGACACACTGAAGACAGCAAGCAATACCAGTGACAACGATGAGGATGATGGCGATCATACAGGCATTGATGAGGAGAAGGAAAAAGGCTCTTGCTCGTTGCAAACGGGAACGTATTGGCTCACTCGTATCGTCCTACTACGTTCCATTGCCTTTATTTATTGTAAGTAATATCAACCATGCTTATAACAACAGAGTGACCATGTCACCTGCTCTTATAAACACAACACATTGTGAAAGGAAATTCGACTCAAAATGTATGCTTAAGGTTTACTAACAGATATTTATTTAGATAATAGTATCAGAATTAGTCATGGATTAGCCTTCACTGCCTCAATCCCTCATCTTTTGCCCCCCCCCTCCCCCTCCCCCTCCCCCCCAGTTGTTGCATTTAGTGTTGCCTACAACCAGAACAAGCAGCTGATAGGTAATCGAGGCTTGATGCCCTGCAAGGACTATCTTCTCAGTGTCAAGCGCTATGTAGGAGGCTACATAGGAATGGCAGCTCTGGCGTACACCCCCTCCATCCTGTGGTTCATGGACTGGGGCGACATGGATGCCAACCTGGATAGCATAGCCCTGCTTGGCATGGCACTGTCAGGGTTCGTGCTAGTGACTGGCATGGCTAACATGGTTATAATGGGGACCCTGTGGGTGCTCTATCATTCTCTGGTCAGCGTAGGCCAACTATGGTGAGTGAGAATAAACATACACAGACACACAACTTAGTGTGGACATTTGTTTGTCCTACCTAGATTTCTAAGTAGACATTAAAGTTAATATAATTCAATATAATTAAAGTGCTTGAACTTTTGACACTTTCAATTTATTCAATAAGTTTGTATGGGTAGTCTTTGGCCTTCTGAATTTCTTAGCTCAGTACTGAACAGGGGCTGTTACCTTAAAGTAACAAAGTATAGAGCACTGTAACACCCTGATTCTACTGATTGTGATTGACATGTATGAAGGATATTCTTCTGATAATATCTCTGGTTCTTTTCTTTCCAGGTATTCCTTTGGTAAGTTAACCTATATTCTCCAGATAGACAAAATTCTATTCATATGATATTTTATGATCAGTGTTGGGTAACCTCTATTCTGCAGATAGAGAGAATTCAATTCATATGAGATTTTATGATCAGTGTTGGGTAACCTTTAAAAGTAACTTTTTACATTACAAGATTATTGCCTTTTAAAAGTAGCTAGTTATAGTGTTATCTACTGAGAAAAGTAAGTTTGTTAAAGTACTTGTGCGCTTCCAAAAATGAAATTCCCTTTGCGATTCCTTGCACATGTTGGTTATTTTCCTGGGGGCGCTTAGCCAACTGTACATCTACCTTTGAATGTATTGTCTCTACCATCATTGCATAGTCTAGTCTACGTCCCATAATCTGTAACTCTGCAGGCTGTCATACAGGAATGACAGACGCAACATCCCATTTAGAGCTCTTTATTCTTCTCAAAACACATGCCTACATACAAACTATAAAACTGCACAGGCTTTTTTAAAACACGTACCTACATACAAACTAAAAGCACATAGGCTTTTCAAATGACAAAGACTCACCCAATCAATGTTCTCTCTAGTTTACTCCTTTACTACAAAGTCTTCATTTTAATGCAGGAGAAGTTTTTCAAGTATCATAGTTGTTCAAGTATCATAGTTGTTCAAGTATCATAGTTGTTCAAGTATCATAGTTGTTCAAGTATCATAGTTGTTCAAGTATCATAGTTGTTCAAGTATCATAGTTGTTCAAGTATCATAGTTGTTCAAGTATCATAGATGTTCAAGTATCATAGATGTTCAAGTATCATAGATGTTCAAGTATCATAGATGTTCAAGTATCATAGTTGTTCAAGTATCGTAGATGTTCAAGTATCATAGATGTTCAAGTATCATAGTTGTTCAAGTATCATAGTTGTTCAAGTATCATAGTTGTTCAAGTATCATAGTTGTTCAAGTATCATAGTTGTTCAAGTATCATAGTTGTTCAAGTATCATAGATGTTCAAGTATCATAGTTGTTCAAGTATCATAGTTGTTCAAGTATCATAGTTGTTCAAGTATCATAGTTGTTCAAGTATCATAGTTGTTCAAGTATCATAGTTGTTCAAGTATCATAGTTGTTCAAG
This sequence comes from Aplochiton taeniatus, assembly GCA_017639675.1. Taxonomy (NCBI): domain Eukaryota; kingdom Metazoa; phylum Chordata; class Actinopteri; order Galaxiiformes; family Galaxiidae; genus Aplochiton; species Aplochiton taeniatus. The sequence goes on from CM030187.1 coordinate 740,289, forward strand.
TATCATAGTTGTTCAAGTATCATAGTTGTTCAAGTATCATAGTTGTTCAAGTATCATAGTTGTTCAAGTATCATAGTTGTTCAAGTATCATAGTTGTTCAAGTATCATAGTTGTTCAAGTATCATAGTTGTTCAAGTATCATAGATGTTAAAGTATCATAGTTGTTCAAGTATCATAGTTGTTCAAGTATCATAGTTGTTCAAGTATCATAGATGTTAAAGTATCATAGATGTTAAAGTATCATAGATGTTAAAGTATCATAGTTGTTCAAGTATCATAGTTGTTCAAGTATCATAGTTGTTCAAGTATCATAGTTGTTCAAGTATCATAGTTGTTCAAGTATCATAGTTGTTCAAGTATCATAGTTGTTCAAGTATCATAGTTGTTCAAGTATCATAGTTGTTCAAGTATCATAGTTGTTCAAGTATCATAGATGTTCAAGTATCATAGATGTTCAAGTATCATAGATGTTCAAGTATCATAGTTGTTCAAGTATCATAGTTGTTCAAGTATCATAGATGTTCAAGTATCATAGTTGTTCAAGTATCATAGTTGTTCAAGTATCATAGTTGTTCAAGTATCATAGTTGTTCAAGTATCATAGATGTTCAAGTATCATAGTTGTTCAAGTATCATAGTTGTTCAAGTATCATAGTTGTTCAAGTATCATAGTTGTTCAAGTATCATAGTTGTTCAAGTATCATAGATGTTCAAGTATCATAGATGTTCAAGTATCATAGTTGTTCAAGTATCATAGTTGTTCAAGTATCATAGTTGTTCAAGTATCATAGATGTTCAAGTATCATAGATGTTCAAGTATCATAGATGTTCAAGTATCATAGTTGTTCAAGTATCATAGTTGTTCAAGTATCATAGTTGTTCAAGTATCATAGTTGTTCAAGTATCATAGTTGTTCAAGTATCATAGTTGTTCAAGTATCATAGTTGTTCAAGTATCATAGTTGTTAAAGTATCATAGTTGATCAAGTATCATAGATGTTCAAGTATCATAGATGTTCAAGTATCATAGATGTTCAAGTATCATAGATGTTCAAGTATCATAGATGTTCAAGTATCATAGTTGTTCAAGTATCATAGTTGTTCAAGTATCATAGTTGTTCAAGTATCATAGATGTTCAAGTATCATAGATGTTCAAGTATCATAGTTGTTCAAGTATCATAGTTGTTCAAGTATCATAGTTGTTCAAGTATCATAGATGTTAAAGTATCATAGATGTTAAAGTATCATAGATGTTAAAGTATCATAGTTGTTCAAGTATCATAGTTGTTCAAGTATCATAGTTGTTAAAGTATCATAGTTGTTAAAGTATCATAGTTGATAAAGTATCATAGATGTTCAAGTATCATAGATGTTCAAGTATCATAGTTGTTAAAGTATCATAGTCAAACTCAAAGCTGAGCCGTTGCTGTAGCTATAGCACCTGGCATTGGTCCTCTCCAATTGGCCTCGCCAGCAGTGTTTGGCAGCAGCTGTGCTTGCAGGTGCTTCCCACAAATTCAAAATAACAGGAATACTTCTGTCATCTCTGTCGCTGCCGTCTCGCTATTTGAGCTACAAATGTTCCACAACCATAGGATTGGATACCTTTCACTAGTACGCAGCTACCCGCCAAGAAGTAGGAAAGAAACAGAGACAGTGCGAATGCGTCGGCAACAAAAAGACAGGGAAATACACTTTAACGGTAACGGATTGCTTATTTGAAAACGTAACTAAATAACTGATTACTTGAATTGCAAAACGAACGCTTTGCGTTACCTGCTACAACTAAAAAGTAACGTGAATACAATACTCTTAAGGTGTTACTTTGTAACACGTGACCCTAACACGGGATATGATCAGAAAAACTGAGAGGAGCGCGGCTTTTGGACGGAGTAAAAATCCAACCAAGGTGCTCTTTGGTGGAAGGGTGATGAAGTTGATGCTAAAAAAAGAACGACCAAGGCACTCTTGTTGTGAATAATTAAAAAGCCTACTTTGCATTTCCCCCTTATTTACTTCTAATTCACTTTTTTACTTCTGTATCATTTCTTCAGAAGTTCCTTTTTACATTTCCTTTTACATTTCCTTTTATATTGCTGTATGCATTTATTCATTATGCAAATGAGGAGGCGGTGCTTTCATTTTCAGTCTTGGCAATCAAACTAGAAAAAGGCACTATGGTTAAACAAGTGCGCCCTTTTAGACAAACTGACAATTTATTAATTTGTCTTTATTCATCAACGTTTACTAAACCTAACAAAAATTCAGAAGATAAGACTGTTTCATCACTTCATTTAATCATTTTGATGACTTTTATTATTTTGATTTCGTCAGCTTCACTTTCGTTTACTCTCTTGTCGCTGCAGGTTGGGAGAGTCAGCTGTTGGAGACGGGCTTCCTGGCTGTCTTCCTGTGTCCTGTATGGAGTCTGTCCCAAGTGCCCCGCCGCTGCCCACCCTCCCTCATCTCTGTCTGGACCTTCCGCTGGCTAATTGTCCGTATCATGCTGGGTGCTGTGAGTGAAAGACAGACAGACACACACACACACACACACACACACACACACACACACAACCTTACAGACACCTTAACCGCAATCCAACCTGTACTTAAGTAATTCCACTCCACTCTCTCTTTCTCTCAAACATATGCGTACAAAAACGAATACATCTGTGCACACTCTCTTTCTCATAAGCGCACACGCACACACAAACACAAAAAAACAGAGTATTAAATCCACCTTACATATGTGAACAAACTATGTTGTAATATAGAATATGTAGCATAGTAAAATTGTCTAACTAGTTACATGGTGCATACGTTAAATAGAGTTCTGTGGACGTTATTTACTTCCCTTTGGTGCAGTTTAAGAACATTCAGGTCAATATTTGGAAAGCTGAACCAAGGCATGAATTACGCAGAAAGTCTGGCTCTTATCTCACCCATGACAAGGTATTGAACTGGGACTCTGTTGAGCCGGACTACACATGGCCGTAGCCCACGCAAGTCCAGCTGGATTTGTTCTATTAAGACAAGAAGCACACAGCAACCAGGGGGCTTTGTCTCGGCCTCTGCTCAACTCCCAGCCAGCAATATGATTGGTTCAAGTGCTTACAACTGCAAAGACCACAGTCATTTCCCTCAGACATAGGATCATTAAAGCCCATTTATTAAAAACAGAGGAACTGCTAGAAATCCCCCCAGACAATTGGGTTTAAAACCAATTGGTGGCGTAGAGTAATGGGAACTTTTATTGTTTATGTGCTGCCAAGTCATTAAGGGCACAGAGTTCTCAGAATTGAATGTTGTAAATGTTTGAGACACTCAACACATGTAAGTGTTTTCTCCATTTACGAGAAAGGGTCAAGTTTTTCTTTTCAGTTGTCCGTTTTGTCGAGTGAGAGGCCCGGTAACAGGCCTACCCTGTCTGAAGGCCCTGCTTCGGCCTCCTAAGGCAACTCCGTCCAGTGTTAGCTTTGAGGACTTTGTGGTTGACCACTACTGTTGGCCTGACGTTCCTTCAGCTGAACATGGACAGTGATCAGTGAGCTGGAACATTTCATCCACTGAGTTACAATAACCAAAGAGATTCTAGAGCGTTCCTCCTTCTCCGAGTTGATCATTGACCCAGGTCAGACTCTCTTATAGTAAGCTAAATGCTGTGTTAATGTCCTAGCACTTTGTTTATGTGAAGGGGTGAACACGCAGAGGTGGCTGGGGGTTTGATGAGCCTCCATCTCTCCCTGTCCTAGCTGTGTCTATGTGGTTACTTGGTCGGCCGCATTCCGTTTGAGCTTTGCAGGCCCTATTTTCAAGTTGTGGATAGGACTCGGACAAGGAGGGAGTGACTCATAAGGACCCTCAATTTCCTCCATTTTGGGCATCATCGATGAGGTGAGGTCATTGTATGAGATTCGACACAGAATAAAAGCCTCAGTGTTGCATGGGTAATGCAGTTGATTGCATCCTCCAGATAAAACACATTGTTCAGGTTTCTGGGTCTGGTTGGGTTTATAGGCTTTGTCAGAAAGTTGGCATGGCGCTTGAGCTGTACCTATTTCACTGGTGATTAGGGCTTTTGGGCCATTTGAAAGTTGACATTGTGTGTGGTGAAGTGGAACTTACTTTGGAATTGGAAGAGGTATTGGACTGCACTTTTTTGTGTTTCTTTTGTAGTATTTCGTTATTATTAATTAAGATATTCCTTACTCTTGTGGCAGTGCTAACCAATATGAGCTGCCTGCCTTCTGCACTGAGGTGTCACTCTTGCTAGGGATGCCACAATCACCATGCACCCTGTTTTTTACCTCTAACCCTAATGAGTTAAGTCAAGGGTTCCAGTGTCCTTGCTAAGCAATTAGACAAGTTACTGCGTGCACTCAAGTATTGAATCAGTTTAAAGATTGTACCTAAAAGCTTATAGTGTTTACAGAATGATGGCATACTGTGGTTTATTTTCTACCTGACATCCTTTTGTCCCCCCTCTTTCAGAACATGCCGTACAGCTACTACCCTTTCTCTCTCTCTCTTTCTCTCTCTCTCTCTCTCTCATCTCTTTATGTTTTCCGTAATTTGTGTAATGCTGTTTGCACATTCATAAAAGTCTCCACATGGTGCAACCAGGTATTTTCTTGGACACTACCATTCAGTGTTTTTATGCCTGTCTGCTAGGCAAAACTGAAGTCTCATCAATACAAAAGCAAGAGGGTCTAACCTTCAAGTTCATTTCTTACCTATGACATAGATAAAGTACACTCACCTCATTTGTGAAACAATCTAAATTGTGACAACAAGCTTATCTCAAAAGGCATTTTGGCCCATAATATTTAAAGTAAAGACATCCAATCTCTTTTTGGGATGTCTGATTTGAGGGCACCTGTATGGTGCATTGAGGGATGTAGGAACGAGTCATGTCCACTGTCTCTCCATATGGACAGAGTCTACTTGATGTCCCTGTATGACCTCCCTTAGAAAACCTTAAAATGGCTTCCCTAATAACAGACGAGAAGGCCTATGTCAATTTAATTCAATTCATTCCAATGATCAGAATATGGGATTGGGATTGCTGAGGCTCAGGCCCTCATGTCTGAATTGGATTATGGGCCTTTTGGTAACAGACAACATGTTATCGACCAGAGTCATATGACCTTATCACCCTCCTTTAAGCTAAATTAGTTTGTCCACACAATAGTACATTCCATGCAGCATGACCAGCAGATGTGTCCATAGTAACAGTAGTACTCATTAAAAAACAAAAGTTAAACATAGAAAAACGATAGTGGCATATTTTGTTGACTCAAGGTATTTTAAGAGTGTTTATCACCTGTGGTTTTTGGACATTTAAAATGTGGTGCCAGGTTTATCCTCAGTGAAGTTGAACACCAACAATTTCACAGTCCACACTTCGACTGAAATTGCCTTTTTTATGTAGTCATCAATTATGTTTTTTATGATACATAGTGGTTCGGTATTTCAAAACTAACTATCAATCTATTGTCATTCATGCCTTCACTTTCACATCACCTCTCTTCTCACTCTCCTTCTTCATGCTTTTATGGCATTGTAGTTGCCAACCCACCCCAAGGAGTACTTTAAGCCTAAAAACAGTTGTTTCTGTTTCTTTTTCGGTTGTCCAAATCTCTCTCCCTGGCTTCTTGTGTTTGGCCTAACAACTGTCTTTGAAGAACAGACCCCCAAAAAAGGAACAGTGGAGAGAAATCGCAAACATCTGTGAGGAGAGAGGGTTATTGGAATTGCTGTTAGGAATGCCAGATTCAAACCCAATATCTTCTAATAAATTGAGATAAGAAAGATACTAGAGGTCTGCTCATTGATGGCACAAAGAAGACAGCTGGATTATCTCGCCTCAGATTTACTGCCCAGGTGAGGGTTGGTTTGGAGGAGAGGGCAGCGGACATTTTCTAGTTGGTGGAATCACGTGCATTGCAGCATTTTCCCCCTGCTCCCTTATTAGATTGCAGGTAATGTTATAGATGCAAGAATGCTGATAAATTGAGGGAACCTATGAGTTGGACTAACCGCCATCTCTCTGACCCTCTCCACCTTGGCCCTGTGCGTTGTCTTGACAAAAAAGTGATGTGTATTTAGAAGTACTGGCTTTACATTTAATTCATTGTGGCTTGATAATAATAATAATTCAGTTGATTTATTTAGCGCTTTTCTGGAACCAAAACACGGTTGAAAGCTCTTTGCCCAGTTCATGTTGAAAAGCAGCTAAAGGGATTTATTGTAAAATGATGGATGACGGATGGGGCCTCAAAGTGTCCTTTGGTTTTCTTTCTTCTTCCTTCACTCTCCACTGCCTTTGAGTTTTCCCATCGGTGTTTCAAAAAAGGCTTTTTATATCCTGTAACAGCGAGGTTTAATCAATACCAAACAGTGTAATAGCTCCACAAAACCATTTTTTTCCCTCACTCGTTTTACTTTACAATCGTTTCTCCATCCTTAGTAGAATAACTCACATTGAAGCCAAACTTATAGCACAATGCCAGGAGGCAACATGGCTCCTCTTTTTCTGTCTTGGGTAGGCAGGCATGCTGGGAAATGTATACTATCTATGTATACTATTTGTACTATACTAGATACTGTCATTTACTGTTGTGCTACTGATCTAAATGCGGTTTTAAAAAACCTGAAAATTGCTTTGAATATTTTACAATCGCACATGTTAATTAAAACGTAACTTAAATAGGGAAAGGTCTAAAGTAGTGGTGTTTACTAACCCCAAGACAAAGGCCTCTACCTATTGCCACTTTTCAGGGCAAAGTTAATCGAGACTGTGTCTTCATATTGATTTCTTGGATTCTTATTAGATGACTCCCTTTCTTTTAAGATTCACATTTCGTAGCTGGTGAAAAAACTAACGCTAAAATGTGGCTTTTATTTTATGAACAAGTCTTGTTTCTCTTTTCATGCAAAAAGGAAATTTGTTTGAGCAACATTTATGCCTGTTCTGGACTATGGTGATGTTTTATATCATGCCTATTCTTCTCACTGCCGTCGCTCCCTGGACACTGTTTACCATGGAGCATTGGGGTTCATTACAAACTGCTCTCACTAATCATTGCAGTTGGCTGGCCAGCGTTGTCTGTCCGTGGACCGAATTATTGGTATATGGTAAGCTATATAGCAACATTAGGTCCCCTACCATTTTTTTCTGTGCATGTACATTCATTGATTACAGGGAATTGACTGTCTGCGGTTTCAGAACTTGCTTGGGAGAGACTGCTTTCATGTTCGCTGCCTCCTTTACGTGAAACAAACTGTAAAAAAATCTTAGACTGTAAGATCGGGTCTCTGGGACAATTCTAAAGAATTATAAAAAGTCTGGAAGAAATATCAATTGGAAATTGTGAATACTTAGAATTTCTTTTTGTCTGAATTCCATGTTTTTTTTTCTGCTGCTGCCCTCTTGGCCTGGTCTCTCTTGAAAAAAAATATTTTTAATCTCAATTTAACTACCTAGTTAAATAAAGGTTTAATAATTATTGTAATAATAAAACCGGGTCCTTCACAAGAAGAACGGAATGATGGAATGGACCTCATGCGGACAGCTGTGCTCGCTAGCTGCCAAGCCAGTCCTAGGCCTATTCGGAGCCCACAGAGGATAACAAAGGTTTCTAAGGTCTGCCACTTTACAAAACCCTTTTCTCTCAGCTGTCTAACTGAATTAGTAATGCCCGAGAGCACAGCATATTACCAGAGCACTTGGATCTATAAGGTTTATTTCAACGTTGAAGGCAATGTGTACGTTCTGCACAGCAAGGAGGATGCATCCAAGAGCGGTCCGTGCTAATCCCACAGTGACAAAGTAGCTATTTCACGGTGTTCCTCAAATCATTCTGCATTGACATGAAAACACACACAAACACCTGCCAACATATTCAAAAGTGAAAATCACATAGCACAGTCACTAGCATTAGGAGGGGGTAAAAGGAGAGATAATTTTAACATTGATTCTCTTCCTCTGTTGTATGTTGTTTTGTTTGTTCTGTTAGTTATACCCGTGTACATAATACAATTTGTATAAAACATCCATGTATGCGAGTGTTTAATGTCTTAAGTGTCTTTTAATCTTCTCTGCAGGGCCTGATCAAGATCCGAGGGGACCGCTGCTGGAGAGACCTCACCTGCATGTACTACCACTATGAGGTTTGTGTGGTTGTTTAATTTTATGCGTGTGTGCGTGTGTGCGTGCGTGCGTGCGTGTGCTCTGTACCTCCCTTGACACCCATGTAGTTTCAATTGATAATTGTTTCGCAGGGCTTTCCCTGTGGACTTTGCCAACTCATGGGAAACTAACCAACCTCCCACTGTCCATAAGTACATTAATTAACTAGCCAATTTATCAACCTCCCACTGTCCATAAGTACATTAATTAACTAGCCAATTTATCATCCTTCAGTTTGACTTCCTTCTGTCTTTCGTTCCCTCCGCGGCCACACCCGTGCTGTGGCAGCCTTCCGTTTGTTGGGAATGGCAGGTATTCAATTAATTGGTCTTGTTAGGCCCCTGCACTTTGCACTCAGTGAGGGAGACCCTGTATATTTGAGCTTGAAGGTTGTCTGTCACTTTGACATTGTAACTCATTTACAATTACACATTTAATATTACACTTACAAGTCATCATATTGGTATGTAAACATATTCTTGCAGGTGTCATGGATACTTTTAGAATGTTTGCCATATACAGCTGTAGACATAAAGTGAGAACATGTTTTCCAGGCTTCTCTGCATAAAAAAATAATAAAGGAACAATACAGATTTGTTTATTACAAGCAGGGAGTAGCAATTCTCTTCAAAGCTGCAGTTAAAAAACTGGTAGTAAGTGCAACTCCTTTTCAACTTAATTTCCTTGAAAAGCTGGGGAGGGCGTGAATTTATGGTGTAGCTATTGCATAATCTGCACAATGGGCATGACACCACCAAGAGTTGAGTGAGCAGAAGGTGGTTCACTTTTTCTGTTCTGTTTGCAGATTCTCTTGTTACACCTGGTGACAGTTGAATTTCTTGTAGTTGTATTTGCCTGAAAAAGATTGGCTCTTTGTTCCTCTGCTTGTATTAACATGATAGTGTATGATCTTGGAGATTTATTATAGATCTCAATTGACAGAGTTTTGAGTCATTATGGAAAAAAGTCATCAGTTACCCTTATGGAAAAAAAAATGCAATACTATACGAATAGTAGTGTATAAAATAACACAGGTCTTAAAGGTCTTTCTCCGTCAAATTCTCTCTGTGCTATTGAATGTTTTCTGCTCCAACTTCCCACAAGACTGTCTGATAGAGGAGGTCAGACAGAGAACACTGGGTTAACCACAGCCTTGGGGTGTCAGTGGGTATCGCCGTTGAGTCAAACCATCCCACTGAATGGATGCCCCATTATTTAGGATTCTGGAAAAGCAAGTTGGTCCCACACGTTTTGACTACAGGGCTTTTGGGGGATATTTTCTTAAGCCAGCCATTCAAGAGGTTTTATTGTAGGACGTGAGGAAAGTCACAATGAACTCCAGAGCTACAATATCAGGCTCTAAATTACTTGTGTTAGCGTTCTCTTCAGCTTAATTTGTTGGCTTATAACGAAGACAAGGTAAACTAATTGGCCATATGTTGAAATGTCATGGCTATTTTTGCACATTAAAACTAGTGTTGTTTGGCGTCCAATTTGAGTAGAAGTTCACCTTCCTCTTTCT